>JAPMLY010000863.1:0-104752 GCA_026401115.1 Tetraselmis chui
CGTCACGTGGGCGCCAAGGCGCGCCAGCGCCAACCCCACCGTCCCCCCACCCGCCCCGAGCTCCAGCACCCGCTTCCCTGCCGTGAGATAAGGGAATGGAGGACGACCAGACAAATTTCGTGACTCCTTTTGCTGTGGACCAACATGCTGGAGGTGTGCGTCGCAGGGGAAGGCAATGCTGTAGGGTGTCCAGTGCTATGTGTTTGTGCTGATCAGAAGGAGAGTGGCAATGATGATGTGAAGAGTCCTCAGAAGGAAATCAGGGGTAGTGTTATGTAAATGTACTCAGCAGAAAGAGAGTGGTAATTGAAAGGATAAGGAGAGAGTCAAAAGATAATTAGGGGCAGCGTGTTCAGTGCTCTTTGATTGTGTTGAGCAGAAGGGTGGCGAAGGCGTCAAGATACTTAGACAGGGGGTAAGGCCAGTGTGTGGAGCGCTGTGTGTCTGAGATTAGTAGAAGGAGAGTGGCAATGACGACAAGTGAGACCTGAAAAGATAATTGTGGGCTGTGTGTGCATTGCTGCGTGACTGTGCTAAGAATAAGGAGAGTGCCAATGATAGAAAAATGAGAGACCTAACAAGATCGCGAGGTGCAGTACGTGCAGTGCTGCGTGTGCTGGGAGAATGAGAGTGGCAAAGATGAAATAAGAGGCCCAAAAATATGATGAGTGAGTGCCAGTTTTAGTGGGCAGCGCACCTCGCCAGTCCGTGTCGAGCGCTGCGAGGTAGCGTATGAGCACAGGCGAGGCAGACCACACCCCGCCCCCCACGCACCCGGTGTCCAGTTGGTCACCAACGTCTGTTACCGACAACAGAAATCGTGAAATCATAAATATAATACATACAATATATAACGACCCTGAAAACTAAAACCACGACGGGAAATAAAGAAAGTCGGTACTGAAGTTAACTGAGACCGCGACGCTCGCGTGACGCCTTTGCCGAGAAGTGCACAGCTGGCCGGTTCTGCCTGACTCGCAGTGTGGAATGTGGACAGACCTCGCCAGATGGTCACGGGTGGCAGTCCGTCTCGGACGCGGAAGCTCCCCGTACAGGTACACGCCAGGGTTGCCAAGCTGTCGTCCTCGCTGCTAGCGACGACCGCTTGTAGCTGCGTCGCGTCGCTCATGGCAGCGGAGTCGTGTAAATTATATAGTCAGATATATACTCTCACTGGCGTTCGTTCGAGAACGCGAGTGAGTGTAGGCGAGCGACGCGACGAAGCATGTGTCAAGTCTCGGCGGTGTTACGACAGCCCGCCGGCGGCCGCTGGATGTCGTCGTCAGCTGTTGTCGGCGAAAACCAGTTGAGTGGCGGTGCTGGTGGTCGTCGACGAAACGGCGGCACGTCATGCAAAAGATGATGGTACGGTGCTGTGGTAATGGTTACGTAATAATCATTAGGTAGCTTTTTCGAATGAAGAACATGGAAAATTTATTACAAGAAGAACAACATGTGCACGGACAGGGAAAAAGGGAGGGGAAACAAATAAAATGAAGTGTAACAATGGCAAGAGGTTGCTTTTGCCGGAATCCAGAGCACGGCAAAAGGAAGCACTGCATTGTGCACAGACCTAGCAGATTAAAGTAAGGAAACTCCTTGAGGCAACGCTGAGAATGCAACAAGTGGGGTACAAGAAGAACAACAGGAAGACGGACAGGGAAAAAGAGTAAGAAAAAAAAGAATCGATGATTTGATTTTTGCTATGGATTACAATGAGAACAACATATGAGCAGGGTGGCTTCCTGCTTTATTTTTGCTTGGTGGCTTCCGCTGCTCTTTTCTTGTAAGAATTTGATCATTTGAGGAATAGAACAACCTGAGCACGGACAGGGAAAATGGGACTTTTACTTGATTATAAAAAGAACAAAACACGGACAGTGAAAATGGGAGGGTTGAAATAATTCGATTTACACTCTTCCCATAAAGTCCGTTACTAGTGAAATAGGGCCTTTCGCCTAGGGCGGGTGTTTATCATGTAGGGTTTCTAGGGTTTAGCTGTACTTTAGCTCGTTGAAAAGGCGGGCCGACACTTGTGTTAACGGTGAGGCTAAGGGGGAAGCGGGGCACAAATGGGGCCCGTCACGGCTACGATATGACGTATTAGGGTTTGCGGCCCAACCCCGATTTCGGGGTATACCCTGATTCGGGCGCCCCGGAATTCGGATTTGCCACACTTTGGCTCGTGAAAAATCCCGAAATGGGCGACACAACATGCGGTTTTTATGATCCCAGCATGTTGTCCGCAAACATGGGAGCACGTGGGTGTGATGGTATGTGCCGTTAATATGCTTGACGTGGGTGGGCTCGGGGCCGGAAACCCACAGCTTGGGAGACTTAAAAAAGCCTAACTTCGCCGTACAGTGTCCGATTCGAGCAAACTAAGTTGCAAGTGGAAGCCCTTCCCCCAAGTAAATATTAGTTGTCTACATAATATACGCCTACCGGCCGGTTTTCGCGTCAAATCCGCCGTCCGATGTCATCAAAGCCCTCGTACAGCCAAGTAAAGCTTTTAGGGTTTCAAAATCTGCCACATTCGCGCGGGACTAGCAACCCCCAGACAGGTGGTACCCGCATACCCGCTCCGCTAATACGCTCAACAATCAGCGCTCTATATTTCTTCTATTCACGGCGTTGCCTGTTGTGAGATCCCCATGGTGGGCACGATAATGGACACATCCGTACGTTGTACTCCGGGGGAGTCTTGGCCCTACTATCTCGCCAATAGTGGATGTACTGCGGGAGCCCGTTGCTCGGGCAGCACGGGGGTATATACATATGAGATATATCCCCAATGGGTACCGACTTTTCGGCGCGGTACTTGGTTACGGCGTACGGCTCCGGACACGGAGATGCCGGGTTCGATTCCCGGTGATGGCATTTCCGTGTAGCCCTTCGACAGGTTATGGGCCCTCCGCGTATGACGCGGGTTGCTAGGGTTTGACCGGAGTTGATGGGATGGTGTTCATTAGGGGGAGTGTTGTGAGATCCCCATGGTGGGCACGATAATGGACACATCCGTACGTTGTACTCCGGGGGAGTCTTGGCCCTACTATCTCGCCAATAGTGGATGTACTGCGGGAGCCCGTTGCTCCGGCAGTACGGGGGTATATACATATGAGATATATCCCCAATGGGTACCGACTTTTCGGCGCGGTACTTGGTTACGGCGTACGGCTCCGGACACGGAGATGCCGGGTTCGATTCCCGGTGATGGCATTTCCGTGTAGCCCTTCGACATTGCCCCTTTCATGCCCCATGATGGCATGGTGCCGTGCCCTTTGCCGCCGACCATATGAAGGCCCATGCTAGGGTACTTTGAAAGCTCCCCGCCATTTTTCACGCCCGGCGATGCGCAAGTTTCTAAGGCCAACGATCCGCGCGCCAGGGTGCTTACACTCCAAGTCAACTGCCCCTCAAGCCCAATAGGCCCCCAGCCCGTGCTCCTTGGTGGTATTTCCGGGCACGTGGCAAGAAAAACCAGTGCACACGACATGCCATTCTCGGTGTCGCCGCTTTGTAGACGGCCGGGCGCAACATAGTCGGCGGATATTAGTGCAATTGTGCAAACATGTTGAGAACCCAGTGTCGAGTAGTCTCCCGGCTTGTCGCGACACTACGTGTGCCGAGCCACGCATAGAGGCGTGCATAACATGCACATGCACGAATTTCGGCCCGCAAAATATGGGCCGAAAATCCAACGTGGGTGCCCACAATAATTGGGGCGTGCCGGTAAAGGTGCTCACGTCAGTGAACAACGCGTCGTGGTGTGCTGTTCGAAAATCATTATTCTACCCCCCAATCGAGTTGCATGGCCATCGCGGCAGTGCGTGGCGGGTAATTAAATACGTGCCGCTAGTAACGGACTTTATGGGAAGAGTGTATATGCTTAGCAGATGAGTTTTTTAAAGAAAGTACAAATACCTACAGGTACCTGTACATCAGATATATAACATAGCAAGGTAGGTTTCAGGTACATGATATAGGTACAGGTACATGTTTCGCAGGCGCCCGCCGGTGGCGCAGCGGCGGCGGCCCCGGAGGGGGGTGCGCTCGCAGGCCCGTCGGCATCCCCTCACCTCCCCGTGGTGGGCGATGGAAACCCCGTAGCCGTGCCAGGCCTGGCACGGTAGGGGGCTAAGAGGGCCGACAGCTCGATCCGTGGGATTAGCAACTGTCGGGAAAGCCATGTACATAGGGCTTTTGAAAAAATAATTTCTGTGCACTACCGGCGCCAAGATCTTCCGCTCGGCCCGTCCGATATGTTTTTTCGCGTACATATACTCCTAGATACAGCCTTACTTTTAGGAGTGGGGCCTTTACTACGGCAGCGTTTGATGGCGAGGAGGGTACGGCCGGATCAGCGGTGGGAGGCGGGTGTTGGAGCTGGTGGTGGCCAACCGGGAATCAGCGCCAGGAAAGGGCGCTCGCTAGCTGTCGACCAGCCCTGTGCCGGTCGAACCTTGCCGAGGGGTGAGGCAAGACATGGCACAGGACGGTGGCTAGTCGCAGACGGAGGAGCGGCTACAGGAGGCGGCGGCGATCCTCAGGATCAGCCGCCGCCGGAAAGCCCTGTACGGAGGGCTTTTTTGGATACCAAAAATAATGTTCGTACCCGGCGTCGAGCTAGTTGGGGAGCAGCACCAGGGTAGGGCGCTCACTAGCGCGTCGCTACGTCGTCCAGCGTCATCTCCCGGGGGGAGGAGTAAGCTGGGACGGCAAGGTGGACAGTCGCGATGGGAGGAGCGACACGATCTGGCGGCGACGACCCTTTGGGTCGGCGCCGCCGGAAAACCCGGCACGGAGGGTTTTGTTTCATTCCGGGCGCCCGCGGCCCGCCGGATCCGGCTACGGTGACCTGCCCCCCCCCCCTCTTCGACACCCACTACCCCGACAGACCTTCATACTCCTAGGGGTCCTTGAGCGTGGGCCCGGGTGAGCGCGGAGGCCCCCGCTCAAGAAAAGGCTGCTCGGTGGACGCGCGATCAGAGGGGGGAGGGTACGGCCACAGGCCGGAAAACCGACAGGTACCCGGGTACCAGACAAAGGAAAAACCGGGGAAATGAGCGGGGAAAATTCAGGCGCGGAGGCAAGAGCGCTAGTTCTTTCTATGTCTGTGTGTCTCGGTCCCCCCCACCTGTCCTCGAGGTGATGGGGGACCTCGACACGGAGGACCGCCGCGTCGGTGGACGCGGCAAGACCTTGGGGCGGGGTTTACGGGATGGAGCGGCGGGATCGACGAGCGACCGCGCGAGGAGGGGTTTTTTGCCAGCTATTCCCCTCCTACCTTCGGCAAGACCGAAGTCACGCGGGAGCTAGATTAGGCTGGCCCGTCGTCCCTCCCGAACGCCGACCGGCCTAGGCCGGTCGACACCCCGGTTCGGCGGGAGCGGGCCGTGCATCGTGAAGGTCGAGCAGCAGTTTAGTTTTGCATTTCTCGACAAGTGGATTTATTCTTAGATCTGTTTTTCTTGATTACAAAATTATTACGTTGTTACTGCCATTGGAGAGGTTGGGATTAGTGGTTAACGGTCTACCTCACGCTTCTAAGTCATGTATGGCATAGCATAAGGGGGGGCCCAGAGACGACAGCCGGTTCTTACTGGTATTGTTGTAAACAATTTCAATTTCAATTTCAATTACAGGTTTCGCTATAGTACGACATGTACAGTATTAATAAAAAAAAATCTTAGAGGAAAAAGCAGTGCAAAAAGACGAAAAGAGGGAAAAACCTAAGCCCGAGGAACAGAAAGGCATGCCACAGCGTCAGCACTGCCCTCCTGAAAAGTGTCGCGGAGATAGGAACCCAGAGTGCCATGAAGAGCAGCATGAAGACGTTGCATGAATTCACGTCGCACACCCCCCCCAAAACGCCGAAAAGGAACAGAAGCGGATCGACTAAGGAAATGTTGCATACGGACATAACTGTCACAGCGCAAGGAGCGAGAGTCAGCAGCACCTTTGCCAGGGAAGCGACGAACATCCACCAAAATAGCCAATCGATCAACCAGCTCAGCCGCCATCGGCGCCAACCGGCCCCCATCCTCCGTGGCGAAGGGGATCGATTGTACCGAAGGCGTGCCAAGCAGAGCAAAAGTGCGGAGGTCCGCATCAAGTTTGCCATGCTGAGCTCCCAATGCAAGGCTGCCAGGGAGTGGGAGACGAGCACCTATACGAGGAACATTGGTGTTCGTGCGAGCACTTGTAACCGTATTAATAATACATCAAATATTTTTCTCGTAAACGCATTATATTTCATGCGCTCTCGGGAGAAATCCTCCGCGGCCCGGCGGGCGGTGAATTTAGGCGGTGTTGACAAAGCGACTAGTACCCGTACATTAGTAGCATATACTCAATGTACCCGTATGCGAAATGCGTAATAATAATTGTAAGCTTAATTCGTCTTGATTATGATCTCCACATAAGGCTAGTGCTTCCTCTTGCCGTGCTGCTTTGGATTCCGTGATGCTCTTGTCACACTTGCCCTTTTGTTTCCCCTCTTTTTTTCCTTGTCCGTGTTCACGTTGTTCTTCTTGTAAAATCCATCATCCCAATAAAGCTACCTATACGTGCGGAAGGAACGATTTGATCACGACTTCATGATTTCGTCTAAAGCTTGTAGCCCCCCCTCCCCCTCCCCGCGGCATCCACACGGCCCACGACAACCACCAATACTCATGCGTCGTGGAAGATTATGGTATATCGTCTCATAAATAGACTCCTTTCGTGTGCGATCTACTACAAAGCCGCTTAGTGATATTAGGGCGCCGCTAGCGGGGCAACGGCTACGACCTAAGAGATGAGTATGCACGCCGGCACGTCGACAACACCCCACCTTCGCGAGGTGGCTATGCAAATTACGTAGCCGGTTCATGCTTAGCACGGTAGGCGGCTTGGATGGTGTCGGCAACTGCGATCCGCGCGGTCAACAACTTTCCGGAAGCCATGTATATGTACGGTGGGGCTTTTAGATATTACTTGTTGTACCCGCCTAGCGGCGTCATGGTATCCCGCTCGGCCCGTCCGATATGTTTTTTCGAGATTAGATAGCCTAAGATCCTGCGTCGATGAGGAGGTGGGGGATCGTGGACAATATATTTATAATATATTTTGGCGAGGCAGGTACGTTACGGGCGGATCGGGAGTGCGAGGCGTTCGTTGCCTCGTTGGATGTTAATACCCTAAAACATTATTGAAGTTGACCCAAACAAGTTGGCGGGAGTAAAGCACGACACAAGCAACTCAAGAGCACGACCGTAGACGGAGGCGTGGCACGGTCTGGCAGCTGAGTAAGCCTCCGCATCAAACATCGATGTATTCATGGGATCATTATGCATCTACCGCACCATCCGCATCAGTGCGTCCATGCATTAATGCCCTATTTTGTTGATGCATCCATGAATTAGTGCCTTATTCAATCAATGCGCTCACGAAATAGTGACTTGCATAATCAATGCGTCTATGAATACAGGTCCTCATTGATCGATGCATTCATGAATTAGTACCTTGATTAATCAATGCATCCATGAATTAGTGATGTACAACGAATTGCCTATGCAAATTCGGGGCATCGGTCGCGTCGATGCATCCCCTTTGAGATTTCTTACGTAGCATTACTAAGCCTTCGCATCAGCCTCAGAAATTAAAGATCAAGCATCAACTACAATGCATCAAACTTTGATGTTTCATCCGTTTTATCATTCGCCTAATTCATGGAAGCATCGATTGGATAGGACACTAATTCGTGGATGCATCAAGTAAATGGGTAAGTATTTCGGAGATGCATCGATTAAATGGGGCACTAATTCGTGGACGCATTGATTAAGTAGGGCACTAACTCATGGATGCATTGATACGGGTAATGCGGGACGAATGCATTGATGCATCAATATCGGTCTCCTCACATATACAATTGTAAGGAGAGGTTGAGCCGGAATATTACCGGATGGAAGCCGCGTATATGATTTAGCAAGACTATATTGCTATTGACTTCTACAATAATCTAATCTAATTATTTTTCAATGGGATGCACCTATGCTACTGATGGCCTGAAATTGCATAGGTAATTCATTTTACATTGATTAAATACATTACTAATTCATGGATGCAGTGATTAATCATGGCGATAATTCATGGGTGCATCGATTAAGTACGACACTAATTCATTGACGCATTGATTAAATATGCTTTAGTTCGCGGACGCAATGATAAATAGGGTACTAATTCATGGACACACACGCATCATGATGCCATGAATACATCCATATTTGATGATGCGGAGGCTTAAGGATTACTCTAGAAGCCAATAGCAATACATTCGTGCTAAACTATTGAGACGGCTACCATCCGGTAATATTCCGGCTCATCACTTTACTAAAATCGTATGTGTGAGGAGACTGATGTTGATACATCAATTCATTCGCCCCGCATTGTCCGCATCACTGCATGCATAAATTAATGTCCTATCTAATCGATGCGTCTATGAATTAATGCCCTATATGATCAATGCGGCCACGAATCAGTTGCCCATTTAATCGATGCATCCACGAATTAGTTGCCCAATTAGTCGATGCATCCACGCATTAGTGTCCTAGTTCATCGATGGGTCCACGAACTATGAAAATAGTAAAAAGGTTTGGTGCATCAAAGTTTGGTGCATTGCAGTCAATGCTTGATCTTCAATTCCTGAAGCTAATGCATATACTCATGGCGGAAACACACGGGATCAAATTCCACCGGAAAGCTATGTTCGGTAGGTGTGTTTTTGAAACAATGTCCGTACCTATCACCCGAGGCTAGGAGATTTAGATATGTGGGGGTGTTGGGCTCATGCAACGAGAGCCATGGAGCAGGAGCCGGGACAAAAGTAAGGCGCGGCGATCTTCCGGGCCCTTTTTACGGACACGTAATACAAATTCACGTACGCAGGCATAAAATTTAATATAATTTAACCCAGACTTAATACGAATAACCACCTAAAGCTGGACTCAAAAAGGAATTTGACGAGCTAAAACACGTTTCATTTGGCGTTATCTACTGCACTTGGTGAGAGATACAAGACGCTAGAGATGACTGGCTCGGCTTGCGCACCTATCGGTACCGCATGTCTCCCGCACATCCAGCTATGGAAGCGTGCAGATTAAGTCGGCGCGTGATGAACATCAGCCATAGCTTAGAACAATTGGAGTCTGAATTGCCAAGCAAGCATGGAAGAAAAATCTTCAAGACCGTGTTTCGTGGCGGATGGGCGGCGTACCCGAAGTGCAGATTTGCCGCCGAGCTTACGTCTTTCACCCACTCCCGACCTCGCATAACTAAAACCGTTATCCTTGCCATCTGCTTTCAAGCGGTCGGAGATGTGCTCATAAACCCGCAGTGTCCTTACGCGATCAAGAGGATTAGTTTTAAGCAAAGGGAAGTTGATGATGTCAAATTTTCGCACGGAAGTAGGTTAAGGCATCTCGCCTACGTCGGCGTCGCAGGTCGGCCGGAAACAAGTTGGCTTCCTTGCCACACAACATAGCTACTGTAACCATTCTTCCCACTCTAACTCTGCAGTCGAAGGTATTGAACTACTGCACGACATCATCAATGTCTTACACCAACAATCGACAGTTTTACAGCAGCCCAATAGCTGATAGTATAGCGCATTGCATAGCCACATCAAGAATAGGAGTAACAGAGCAACCAACGACACCACAACACTCGATTCAGAAACCTCAAAAAACTACCATCGCCACCAACAACCGCTTTACCATTAGCAATAGAAGCACAAGCAGCATCAACCACAACAGAAACGGCAATGACAACAAGATGAGCAAAAACATCAGCAAAAAGAACTGCAAGAGAAGCAACGCAGCTGCAGCGGTAAGCCTCCTCAAGCTAAACGCTAGCACAAATCAGTTCTAATCTGTCTAGTTCTGTCGTTGCAAGATGGCAAAAAAAAGGATGTTGTCGAGAGATGTTGAGAAGATGTCTCACTGTTGTACTTAAGCAGTATATGTTGTAAGTGAACAATGAAATTGTTAAATGGTTCTGTCACCTCCCTCTACTGCACTGGGCTTAAATAGGTTTCTGCCCAGATAGCTTACGCCTGCTTGCTACGCTTACGTGTCAGGCGTTAGGGCTGTCTAACCGTCGTCATCTGTCCTGAGACGCGGCCTGCCTAGCATTGGGTTTCACGACGCGGCCTCTTTTGCATCGAAGAACTCGCTTAGGCGCGTCATCTGGCTAGTTAGATTAACTGTGCATTTTTGTACGTACCGGGAGGTACTGGTCGTACCGGAGCATCAGCACCCTATGAATATTGCAGTAGCGACGTACCCACGTTTGTACGTCCGTCCGATGGAAAAGCACGAATTGGAATTAGTAACGAGTACATGTACAACGTCTTGCAATTTACTGTTGCATGATTGTACTCGTCACACTCGTACCCTCCCCCTCTTGACAGATCTTTGAGGCCGCCGCGAGGCAGACCTCCGTGGTCTAAGCTCCTTCACTGAAGCATTTACTGGGACTCAAGAATGCGCGCTGGATGAGCGTGCATGAAGTCGATGTACGCCTGAGTCTTGGCAAACTTGTGCCATTGGGGCGTCTCCAAGAAATCTTGTAACGCTGTCGTCCGGTGTACTTCGTTCAACCGGTGCCAGACAAGTGGAATGTCGTCATCGCTGAAGTGTGTCATGAAGAGCATATATTTGCCTCGTCGTCCAGGTAGCGACTTGATGCACACAGCAGAGATGTGCGAGACATCAAACTCCTCGTCGTCTCCTTCAGGAATAGTTCCCGGGACAGCTGGTCGTAGCGAAGCGGTAGAGCAGGGTCGCAAACTGTTGACATGGAACACAATATGTAAGCGTACTTTCGCTGGAAGTTTTAATCTGTAAATGTGTTTCCCAATCCGCTCCGCCACTGTAAAAGGGCCACGCTGTCTGTCTCTGAGTTTTCGGTTCGGTTGTCCACGTAGAAAAAGGTTTGCTGTGACGATTGACACCTTGTCTCCTTTGGTGAAGTGTGGCGCTGTAGACGGTTCTGTGCGCTCTTGCATCTCGTCCTTGTGTAGTTGTAACACAGAGCGCACCAGAGTATGTACTTCCTGTAACAATCTTAACCGTTCTGCTGCGTCTTGCGAAACTGGAATTGATGGTCGCATGCTGAACAACAAGTCAGGAGGCTCATCATGAGAGAACCCAAAATTAGCCTCAAACGGTGTGTGCTCAATTGCGAGTGCACGCGAGGCGTTGTACGCAAATTCCACTTGTGGTAGTAGCGTTGCCCAATCAGAGCCATCATAGCAACAGAAGCAACGATAAATCTGCTGAAATGTGCTGTTCACACGCTCTGTCAGTCCGTCTGTTTCTGGATGTCGAATGGAAGACATGTTGAGGCGCGTTCCAAGGCGTCGCCAAAAGTCTGCCAAAAGGCACTGCCGAATTTGGGGTCGCGATCACTGACCAACACACGGGGTAGTCCATGCAAACGGTAGACTCCCTGTAAAAACAAAGTTGCAGTTTCTTCGGCAGTAACAGTCTTTGTACACGGCAGAAAATGGGCCATTCGAGTTAGATGGTCTACTACAATCAGCACACTGTTAAAGCCATTGCTCTCAGGTAAGTGTGTCAAGTAGTCAAGACCAATTGTATGCCACGGTCTGGGTGGAACATGTAATGGGTAAAGAGTCGCAGCCATATGCGGTCGAATCTTTGCTCGTCGACATACGACGCAGCATTCACAAAAATCTTTCACGTCTTGGCGAGTTCGTTTCCACCAGAATCTGTCGAGTGCTTTAGCAAGAGTGCTAGCAACTCCTCTGTGACCAGCTGACGAACTTTCGTGCAACTCTGTGATCAATCTCAGTCGGAGCTCATAGTTCTGTGGAATACAGAGGCAATCGAGGCGCCAAAAATATCCGTCTCTGGCTTCAATCCGGCTGTCTTTCGTCCACTCACCCTCGTCCCCATAAAACGAGTCTTGGGAGTACCCCTCGCGAATAAGATCAGCGAACTCAGGGCTCAGCTGCAACGCGTTAACAATCAGTAAATTTATCTGCGCGTCTTCAAACAACAACTGGAACTTCCGTCGTAATTCTCGATCTGACGGAACCTCGCCATCCCAAAAGAATGGAAATGTGGCATGAGGTACGAAGTCTGGACGCCGACTCAACGGGTCAGCTTCGTTCAAAGCTCCCTTGCGATATGCAAGTGTCATCGAGCCCACAAACGGTTGCAAATCCCGCAAGTATCTTGCTTGCCGCTTGTTCAGCTTGTTGTTCGGTTGCCTGAGCAGATGTCGCAATGTGTCGTGGTCTGTTACGACAAGGAACTTAGAGCATCCTTCAAGATAGCACCTCCAATGCTTGACATCTTCGCATACGGCCAAAGCTTCTAAGTCGTACGCAGAGTAAGTGTTACCACGCTGAACTTGATTCAGCTTACGCGCCCTGTAAGAGACTGGTTGAAGACCTCCTCCTTGGTCTTGCAACAAGACTGCTGCAATCCCCACTGTTGAAGCATCTGTAGCCACGGTGAACGTCGCGTCCGAGCTAACCTCCGGAAGGATCAGGCATGGCGTGGAAATGAGCCGTAGCTTGAGAGTCTCAAAGGCTTCCAAACAGGCAGGCGTCAGCGTAACCTTCTGTGGCTGGGACTTCCGCAATAAGTCCGTCAATGGAGCCGTAAGGTCGCTAAAATGATGTATAAATCTGGCGTAGAAGTAGCAAAACTGTACGAAACTGCGAACCTCCTTCTGCGTCTTGGGCACTGGCCAGTCTGCAACGGCCTCGACTTTCTTTGCGGAAACCGAAATTTTACGTGCTGACACAGTATAGCCCATGTACTCCATCTCTTGTTGGCCGAAGAAGCACTTCTTAAGGCGTAACTTCAAGCCCTCCTCCTTGAATCGTTGTAAAACGAGACGCAGGTGTTCCAGGTGTTCCTCCAGAGTTCGACTGTAGAAACAGACGTCATCGAGGTAGACAGTAACGAACTTATGTAAAAAGTCGCGAAGTATGTCATTCATCATCCGCTGAAACGTAGCTGGTGCATTGCACAGTCCAAACGGCATGGCGACCCATTCCATTAAGCCATCGGGTGTTTGAAATGCCGTCTTGTGTATGTCCTGGTCACGCACTCGAACTTGCCAGAATCCAGAGGCGAGGTCGAGGTGAGTGTAAAAATTCGCGTCCTTAAGTTCGTCGAGCGTGTCGTCCACACGCGGAAGTGGGTAAGCATCTTTACGCGTAACCTCATTAAGGCCACGGTAGTCAATGCACAGACGCAACGAGCCATCAGCCTTCCGCACAAAAAGAATTGGCGAGCCGAACTCACTATAGCTGGGACGAATCGGGCCAGCCTCCACTGCGTCTTTGAGCTGTCGATTGAGCTCAGCGCGCTCTGCAAGTGACAATCTGTTCAGCCGTTGGCGTCACACCGGGCCAGTTGTTTCAATGGGATGATTCCACTGTCGGCTTAGAGGTGAAGAGTCGACAGGTTGCTGTAACTCCGGGAAGTCATCGTAGAGTAACGACCGGAAGTTGTCACGTTGTTCTGCTGTGAGCTCCTCTCCATTGTGTAAGCCGGTTGGTTGGTCAGCGGCTAACGTAAGTTCAATGACGTAAAATTCAGCATGACGTCCCCTACTGCGGCGCGTCTTGCGCATGAGTTTCTGAACCTTAATAGACGACAGTAGCAGACACTCATGCGTCGTTCCTCGAGCGTAGTCTCCACTGCTGTGCCGTCCATCAGAGTAAAAACCCTAGTTGTACCAAAGTGTGAAGAGGCCTATTCGTCATCAAGCCATGGTAAACCCAGGATTAAATCTGCAGCACGTAAATCACGTAAGACGTAAAAAGTCCGGTGAAATTCGTGTTGAGCCAGCTCAAAAGTAATATCGCAGACTGTCGAAGAAGTCACTCGTTGTCCGTTGGCGAGTCGAACATGGGTCTTACTTACAGATTTCCGAGTCTGCAAAGCAAAGCGTCGTACGAAGTCCTCAGATACGAAATCAAGTGTCGCAGCGCAGTCCACTAGTCCAGAAATCAGGTGTCCGCCATCATGAGTTTTCACAGTCAGCTCAGTTCGAATTAACGGGCGAGCTTCCGTGAGGTCAGTCAGTAGGGCTGTAGCTGGCGAAGAAAATTGTCGCAGCGTAGCGATGGACTGTTTTGCGTCGCCATGAGGTACATGTACCGAGGGGTGTTGGTCAGATGCTGTAGGTGTTGTCGAGTCGTAAAACGCACAATCTGGGTCGACTAACCACAGCTGTACATGCCAAGGAGATGGAGCAACCACTTCCTGTTGTGTTGGGTTCGCCAGTGACTGGCGAGTAAAAAGCTGTGTCCACGCTGGGAATTCTTGGTAGAGTTCCCAGTGCTTAGTCAAAGAAGCAAATTTTGCCCATTTCGGTAGTACAAAAACAGCCATCGTAGATGTCGGAGATGTTCGACGATAATCTTCAAATTGCTGTGCAATTTGCTCAGCTAACTCCCAGGGTGGATTAATGAACACCCGTTCTCCTGACAAGTCCCTCTCAAGAATCGAGTCACTCGGCGAACAGTGAGGTAAGTCGGCGTGCGAGTTTAGACCTTCATCATCAGCACATCCCTCCAAAGTGAAGTTGAATCGTGCATGCAGAGGGTCAAAGACAGAGTCAACCAGTTTCCAATCAATCGAACGTCTGGTTACATGTTTACGACTCTGTCTTTGTTGTTTCTGACGACGACGACCTGCTACAACAGTTGCAGGTGTCGCGACTGTAGTCGATGGAGGTGCCGAAGGCGTGTCGACGACCTCTGTCGCTAACAATGTCTCAGAACGAACAGTAGATGTAGCCGGCTGCTCCAGTTCGTTAGTAGAACAGCCTTATCATTGCTTCTTAGACTGAGGTTCCATAAGTGCCTTGCCCTTTCACTCCGGGCACTGAAACAAGCGGTGTCCCTTCTTGTGACACTTGAAGCAGAGTCCCTCCTCCATGTGTCTCTTGCGCTCTTCAGGTGTCATTGCATTAGCGAGTGTATTGAAGTCAACGCGACCAGTGTTTGAGGATGTTTGACCACGACTTCCACATTGATTGCCTCCACGTCCACGTCCACGGCCACGACCACGACCACCACCATTGCGCTTCCATATCTTAGAAGCTTCGACGAGTGGGTCGTCAAAGTTGCGCTTGCGTGTTGGTTGAGCAGATGGGCCAGCTGAAGACCGCATGCTCCCGAGTTCCGGCGAATATGTTACGACGTCATTCAGGAAATTCTGCAGGTCCACCAGAGTGACGTTATAACCCTTCTGCGACCGACGCGACTTAGCTTGGGTCTTCAAGGCAAAGTTAGCCAGGCCGTTGATGAAGCGTACGCACTGAACGTCGGCTGTAAGGTTCTGACGTGACCGACGTAAGAAGTCGTTGAACTGCTTAACATAAACAATGTAACTCATGCTGCCTTGCGTAAGGTTGAGCAGAGCGTTAATCGCGTCATCTTGGATGTTCGGGAGAAACGTAGTCTTACGTAACTCCTCGACAAGCAGGTCATAGGTAGACGGAATAGCAGCTTGGTTTTTACGGTTCAGCCACCACCCATTCAAAGCTGCAGAGAACTGTGACGTAACCCAGATTATTGAGTCGTAAGAGTCAGCCGTAATACCGAGCAGTGGAAAGCGCGGACGTTGCGCTTCAAGCGAGTCTTCCAAGTCACGAGCATTGCCTCCAAACTGATACGGGGAGTTAATTGCAGCCTTGCGTTGAGTCTCCGTAAGTGTCACAGGTAGGCCAGCCAAGTTCCGAGTAGGCATTGGAGTACCCACACGTAAATCAGTCGGTCTTTCACCACACAGCTGATTGATGTGTCCACGAATCTGAAGCCATACAGGACCAGAGTCGACCGACGTAAACCGGGAGTACATTAAGAACTGTCTTGGAATAGTCGTGTCGTCATGAAGGAGTGGCTGATGTGTATAGACTACACGACGAAAAGTCTCCCATTGAGTCACGTAACCGAAGTGAAGTAACTCGCTCTTGTGTTTCACAGCGGGAAGCAACCCCGTCTGAGCGGGCGTAAGATTCAGACCGTCAACGTTAATCGTTTCCGGGACGACGTGAGTACCATCCGGATTAATCGTAGACTGTGCAGTAACAACCTGCTCAAGCTGAGCAGGAGTACGTAAGTGGCTCGTAGCAAATAGCACGGGGACAGAAGCCGAGTACACGAAAACAAACTGTTGTCCATCGGGTAACGCAACTCGAACAAGTCCGTCACTCAAAAGCGTCAAATCATCCGGAGTCAAAGTGAGACCGGTTTCCTCGTGTAACTCACGAACGGCAGCATCAACATGCTCTGTGTTAGCTGTGACAGAGCCAGCCGGGAACCAAGTTTTACCGGTACGAGGCTCACGTTGTAACACTAGCTTCACGTTCGACAATTTAGTCCCTCCAACATGATTTACGACGACCACGTAACGTCTAGGTCCAACAGAAGCCATATCGAATTAATCAAGCAACGTCGAGCGAATCAATTGGTTGCGAAGACGTGCGTCGACCAAAGAGCTCCGAAACCAGTGTGGCGGTTAGCCTCCTCAAGCTAAACGCTAGCACAAATCAGTTCTAATCTGTCTAGTTATGTCGTTGCAAGATGGCAAAAAAAAGGATGTTGTCGAGAGATGTTGAGAAGATGTCTCACTGTTGTACTTAAGCAGTATATGTTGTAAGTGAACAATGAAATTGTTAAATGGTTCTGTCACCTCCCTCTACTGCACTGGGCTTAAATAGGTTTCTGCCCAGATAGCTTACGCCTGCTTGCTACGCTTACGTGTCAGGCGTTAGGGCTGTCTAACCGTCGTCATCTGTCCTGAGACGCGGCCTGCCTAGCATTGGGTTTCACGACGCGGCCTCTTTTGCATCGAAGAACTCGCTTAGGCGCGTCATCTGGCTAGTTAGATTAACTGTGCATTTTTGTACGTACCGGGAGGTACTGGTCGTACCGGAGCATCAGCACCCTATGAATATTGCAGTAGCGACGTACCCACGTTTGTACGTCCGTCCGATGGAAAAGCACGAATTGGAATTAGTAACGAGTACATGTACAACGTCCTGCAATTTACTGTTGCATGACTGTACTCGTCACACATCAGCATAAGGGAAACTACTTGCTTGCCTGTCATGCTTGCAAAACGCCGCCTGTAGAGGGTGCCGGTGCGGGTTCCCTGCCAGTCCCATATCCCGGGGGCGCAAAAAAAAAAAAAAAAAAAAAAAAAAGGGAAACTACTTACATGACCAAGTATAGCATCGACATACGACAATAGCAACAACTGGAGTAATAACTTGTCACAACAGCAGGAACAAAAACACTTGCAGCATCGACGAACAAAAGCAATTGCAATACAAGCGTAAGCTCATGCACACGCAACAAAAGCATTTACCTCATCAGTAGCGCCACCAATAACGTCATCAACAACTATAGCAATGGCATCATGTACAAACAACAAGCGTAGCACAAGCTTTTGCAATATTTGCTGAAATGGCAGCGCGACAAAAGTGTCATCAACATGCATGCAACTCATCCAAAAGAAGCATGAGAAAACAGCGAAAATAAAAGCACCAACACGTATAATATGAAAATGGAAATGATTTATGGTAATTATCGATGTCGCGTTGTGCGGCTGCTGTCTAGGGGCCTATCTACATCAACTATATAGGGGGAAATTAGAATGCAGATTTTAGGCCGGAAACCCTATTCCTAGATACTCCTAGGGACTAAGTCAGTAAAACGTTTTAGGGGAGTTAAATCAAATTCCGGCAGAACCGAAAGATGGGAGACGCTAGTTTATATACTGTCCGGCTGAAAAGTCCCGTTGTGGAATCCAAATCTTTCTTCGCCTCGGAAAAGGAAACAACCTACAGTTAGTTCTATTGATAACTCCGATCGCCTTGCTGAAGGGCCGGCGTGATGGCCATCTTCTCTTGCCTCGCCCACTCTAGTCGCATCCTCTTGGGAAGAGCGATTAAAGCAAGCATAGATGTCCCACCGTTGGCATTTTCTTCCGAGTCTTAAGTCGAGGCGCGGATGGTTATTCTAGTCGGCTCCATGAGGAGTGGGCCGCTGCTGAGGGTTGGGCGGGAGGAGGACGGCGTGGAATGTCCTCCGAGGAAATATCCGTCGCAGCAGACTGAGAGGGAGGGAGTCGTGATGTGGAGGCTGCCTACTACACGTGTGTCAAAAAAGCACATCAACTCCACACAATACCACACACAAGAGAACCAATGCATTACATGGAGTAGCAGCGCATGCAAGCTACAACTACAACATCAATATCATCGACATGCAAAAGTAGTAGCAATAACATAAGCACCACCACCACCAAGCAACATGTAGTGTAACGCAATATCAATCGAATGCGATTGAGTGACATGCATGAGGGATAGGATGGCATGATGCATGCATTGACACAAATTAGAAGCAGACGCTCGCCCGTTGCGTAGCGGCGGCGGCCCGGAGGAAGCTAGTGCTAACAACGCGATGCAATTTTAGCACTAGCATCCCGTTGCCTAGTGCTTATGTACAAGGCAGCTATTTGTCATTCTAGTACTTAGTGTTATGCTATTAGCGATCGTACTTTATTCCCTATTAGTGGTGGTCGGCTGGCCCTGCCGGTGCCTTCGCCGGCCGCCATCTCTCTCCTCTCACTTCTCTAGTCACCACAGCCGCCCCCCTTGTGGGGCCGGCACGACACTACGTGTAACCATCTACTTCCATCTCTAACATGTTATGGGGCCTCCACCAAGTTACACTAGAGAAGAGTATGTAAAGCCCTCGGCGCCACGCTAGTCCCACGTACTCTTACGTAAGAAAAGAGTATAGCGTGTGTAAAGCGCTCGGCGCCACGCTAGTAATTCGTCGTCCAACCGACACCACGCTTCGCCTTCAAGACGGTTGTCCTCGCGACTGTCTTACCATCTCCCACGTAAAAAGGAGAAGAGCGTGTATAAAGCGCCCGGCGCCACGCTCGCCCCACCCAACTTTCAGTCTCACCTAGCCTTCAGTGTACCGATTATCTCGACCGGATCTGGCTGTTTAAAACCGCCCCGCGAAAATTCGGCCCGTGCGTACTTCAATTAGTACTATTATTGTTTTTTTCCCGAGGCAACGCCGCAACGCTCACCTAACTTAGCGAGGAGCTAACCTTTCCCAAGGCTTTTGCGTGTCTATACGCTCCTAATAACCTTGTTGGCGTTGCTTCTTCCTAGCCGGTCGCGCTCATGCGTCGGCTAATTCGCCCCTAGACAGTTTTTCCCGCTACATGTCAGATTGGAGTACATGACACTCCGCAGTACATTTGGAACCGCTTCATATCGGCAACTTGCCGGTAGCGGCACGTTCATGTGAGCGCATGTCGCTACACCTACCTAGCCTGAGACACACGTTACAAGCACTACACCTCGACCAAGATGGCACCTTCCTCGACGCAAGCTAGGACTACGTCAAGACCTCGGCTACCTTGAGGGGGTTGTTAGCAGTAGCATCCCGTTCTCAAAACACTAGCACCTCCGCCACCACGGCATCCACAGTTCGGACACCTTGAGATTCCGCCAGCGACATCACCTCGCTTCGCGGGTGGTCGGCCATACCCGCCAAATGGTCACCCTCACATGCCAGGTGGCCAACCTCGCATGCTTGGTTGTCATCTACACTTTAATGATGGTCAGCCATGCATGCATGGTGGCATGCATAATCTACCTCTTGGTCACCACCTACATGTTCGTCACCACCGCCTCTTGGAGGTCAGCAACACTTGCATGGCGGTGAGCAAAACCTACGTGGCAGTCAATATTTTTTGCATGGCCCTCGGAGAGACGGTGGTGCGCGGGGGGGGGGGGGCGTCGTCCTACAAGCGACCCCGTGGTTGTTGGACGGGCGGTCCACGAGTGAAATGGATTCAACAAGGACTCGCTCAACCGAGACGTGCCACAGTGCGTAAAGGCAAATGCCTCCAACAAGATCTCTCTCCGCCGTGCGGCTACATGTGCTTCAAGGCATGGCGGCCAAGGCATGACTTCATGTGCATGCAGAGGCAAGTGCAATAACAAAAGGTAGGCAAGTGCGTCGTTGTCAGTGTGTCGTGCAACCATTATAAAGCGGTTGTTGTCTCTGCTCCCCCCCATTCAACGCCAATTAGTTATGGACTTATAAGCTAGAGTAGACCGTGAACTACTAATCCCAATATCTCCAATGGCAGTGAGGATACCGTCTAAAACATACCCGTATCCAGGTATTTATTATCTTTTTGATCTAGAAGTATTTTTTTGGATACAATATAAAATATAAAATGTCGCTAGTCTCCACGATACGCGGCCTGCTCCAGCCGCAACGGGGTCGCTGATCAGCAAGGTTGTTCAGCTTGAGCTGGTCGAGACGAACCTACCTGACCTCGGCTCATGTGCGACTCCGGTCGTGCCGGAGCTAGGGGGGAAATGCAGGTGAAAAACCCCCCTCGCTCATGTCGTCGTCGGTCCCGTCTCGATCCGTGCTCAACCCGCCCGAGGTATTAGATGCTCCTCCCGACGCAGCGCGCCACCTAGCCGAGTCTTCTCTCCTCCTTCGGGGGCTGAGAAGAGAAAATAGCTAGGCTGCAGACGGTATCCGGCTGGCTCTCCTTCCTCCGAGCCAGATTTTCTCTTGTCCCATGTCCTTGTTCAGTCTGTTTCCAACACCTATCTGATCGCGATGTGCCCGTCCTTACCCTCCCCCGGTGGTTGACGTTGTTAGGGGGCCGCCTTTATGAGCAGTGTGCCGTTACGATAACCCTAGGCACACTGCATGAGGCAGCCTATCGATAACCGGGTACCGACTAGGGAAGGGGTTGGTAGAACACATGGATTGAGTCGCCGGTCCTCAAAAGATGGTGGGTAAGGATTTTTTTCCAAAAAACCCCCTGTACCGGGCTTTTCCGGCGGCGGGTGATCCTAAGCACCGCCGCCGCCTGACCGTGCCGCTCCTCCGGCTGCGACCCACCTCCGTCTTGCGTAGCATCAGGCCTCGCCCCCATGGGAGACCTAAGGCTCTCGCAGGGCTGGCGACTGCTATTGAGCGCCGTGCCCTAGCGATGCTTCCCAGCTATCCGCCGCCAGCTCCAACGCCCTCGTCCCTCCGCCGATCCGTCCGTACCCTTCTTCGCCAAAAAAATTTCGTAAACGCCGCTCCCGCCCCATCGTTGGGAGAGTGTCTGCGAGTATTTAGTCGCGGAAAAAACATATCGGACTTGCCGAGCGGGAGATCCCTGTGCCGGTGTATTGATATTATGTTTTTCCAAAACCCTCCGTACCGGGCTTCCCGACAGCTGCTAATCCCGCGGATCGCAGATGTCGGTACCTCGTTTAGCCCCCTACCGTGCCAGGCTTGGCACGGCTACATGGTTACCAGCGCCCACCGCGGGGAGGTAGAGGTAGGTGCCGACGGGCATGCGAGCGCACCCCTCTCCGGGGCCGCCGCCGCTGCGCCGCCGGCGGGCGCCAGGAAAGCACTACATTGTGCACAAACCTAGCAAATTAAACTAAGGAAACTCCAAGGCCAGGCCGAGAATGCAACACGTGGAGGCGACAAGCGGCGCCTCACGCGCCGCTCGAGGAAGCACGGGGACGCTTGCGGCCCATGGCGCGGGTAAAGAGCGTTGTGGCAGGAGAAGGCATCCCATCCGAGGAAGAAGCGGCCTCCACGCCGTCCGCAGCGGCGGACAAACCGCGCAAGACGTTGTCCGCGTGAGCAACATGGACGGCGAGAGAGACGTTTCGACGCTAGGAGGCCAACAACTTGCCCACATGCATCCCTTTAGATGCGGCTGCTTGCTTGACTAGCTCCGTCAAGAAAGCCGTGGCGCGCCCGCCGAGAGTACCAAATTCCGTGAGTGCAATGGGAATGAAACGGATGTCGGGGCGACTCCTCACCCCCTTCAAGCACTTCTCGAACTTGGTCTTCTCAGCATGGCGGAGAGCGACTTCGGGTGACGGGGGGCTAGATACGCCAAACAAACCAGAAACCACGGCATCAAGGGCAAGTTTTGAGCCTCGGATGCCGTGATAGTGTAAGACACCCACATCCGCGGGGAGACCGTCGTTGCCGTTGGGCAATTGAACTAACATCGTGGGATATGTGAGAACCTCGACGCCGACCCCGAGTGCGCCACGAGCCTTGGAGATGATTTCCGCAAGGGCCGTCACTAACCAAGAGTGGGCGGTGTGGACCGAAGCATCTCTGCCGCATCGAGCCAAATGGTCCGCAAAAGCAGTGGCCCACGCATCGTCCGACATGTCAACACCCGACGACGAGAACGCACTCCGTATAGCTTGAACCGAGAGATGGCAAGAAGCACAAGCAGTGGGGGAGCGTAGAGTAGAGAAGATGCGGGATGAGGGTAGGCCGAAGATGCGACAGACCGCGACGCGGAAAACTGCGTCGTAGTGCTCAGGGAACTTGTCACGGAGCTCGCCCGTGCGACCAGAAGTAGGCGGGTCCGAAGCCAAAAACGCAAGGGCGCCGTGGCCAAGACGAGACACAAAACACCTAGACTCCGGCCGAGCGCGGTTGGAAAACGTGGGAGCGAGCTTCGCGAAGCAAAGCAAGTTGACGCGCTCACTGATGTCGGCTTGTAGCTTTGGAAAGATGTCTGTGGCAAATGCAGAAAGGGGTACGAGCGAAGGTAGGCCATCAAGGGACCGAGAAATCTGCTCGTTGTTTGATCGGGCTTCGGCTACGTAGCCTGCGCGAGCCACCGTTGGACGTTGCGGGGGGGGCATTGCTAAGGCTGTGGTTATCAAGGGTTCAGACTCGGCGAGAGCGTGAGAACCGCACGCAGCATCTAAGCGCGCCCACGACGAAGCGAGTTCTAACGACCACATGGGTTCGTTGTCGCCATCGTCTCCGTCCGGTGTACCATGCCTTCGGGACACCGCTGTGGTCATAGCAGTCGCTAACCGTCCATACATTGTCGGCTCCATCGGAACTTCGTCTTGGGAATCCCCGCGCACACGAGCACCTTGTGCTGTAAGGAAACGGATAGCTGAGCCCACCACCAAACCGACTGCTCCGACATGGGCCGCATCCGCCAAGGCAACCAAGTCCCCCACCCCCATGCCTCCGAAACGTATGGGAAGAGAGCGAGTGTTGCGGGGTAGGCTAGCTTCGGGAAGGCCCAATATCTCAGCCGCCACATCTAGGGTGGCATTGTCAGCGCGCTCGAGGAAGGTCACGACGGTGTCACCGTAGCCCTCGCCCTGCCAAGACCTCGGGGGATTGTACGAGCAAAGTGTCCGAAGCGGCGGTTGCAATGTTGATGGATACGAAGCGCAGTGTGAGAGTGCCGGTGAGCCGCTAGACCCCTTAGACGTTCGCCGTAGGCCTCATACTTACTTAAGGCCGTTTCGAACACGTCTCGAGCAAAATCGGATGTACTCATTGGCCCCCAATGATTTCGTCCCTTCCGTGGAGACATTTACTCCCCGCATGATGTGGCCGTTGGGTAAGTTATCGAAAGCATCACCGACACCCAAAGGGGAATACAAACAGTTTTTGCGGATGGTTACTGTGAGGCCGACGCTAGCATACGCCTCCGGCATAGCGTCGCCAATAGCCACGAGAGACGCAGGGGGTCCCAGGAAGTGACCATCATGAGAATAACCGAAGACAACGGATTCGTTCGGGGCAATCGCTGAAAAATTGTTTGTATACCCGGGAGGCAACTATTGCAAAGAACATGGCCCCGAGAACGCAACCTTGATGGACTCCACGGGTACTCGGGATGCGCATGGCCTGGCCGTGAGCATTTGATGAGTCGTAAACGTATAAGGTAGATGGACGGCCATACAACATAGTAGCGACGCGGAGCAACGGTCGAAGCGCGGGATTTGCTGATTTGCTTTGACCGCATGGTATAGGGTTGTAAGAAGGTTGAGTGGGAGATGTCAATTTTGCACATAAAGTCCCCACCTTGCATACACGGCGGTCTTTCGAACATCGAATATGCATAATCGGAATTTTGCTGTTCATCAATTATGCGAGGTCGGCGAACGTTTGTACAAAATCGGTGCTGCGGTTGTTGTGTATGCATAATTGATCACCCATTTTGTATGCTATTCAGCGCGATTATTTAACTTAAGGAAGTGTGTCAATACCGATTATGCAAACACGCCTAACGATTATGCATAATCGTCGTCAATGACCCCACGTATGCATAATCGGCGCCGATTATGCATAACCGGAAACGGCATTTCGATTATGCAAGCACGGCGGGTAACGATTATGCATAATCGTCGTCGGTTATGTAAAATCGTTACCGTTTATGCGAAGTCCTTACTATTTTCGGATTTTAGAGCGAGAGATATAACATCAACCGCTGCTGATTATGCATAATCGGCGGTTTTCCATCTGCGTTTCAACGACATACACAAATAAATGGTACGGGTGCTTTGCCATACCGGCTGTCCACCTGAAGACTGCACGAGCAAGGGCAGCTCAGCACCGAGCGAGACCTAAAGGGGGCCTTCGCGGCAATTTGCAATAAACTTTGTAATAAACGTGTAGCGTGCCACGTAGCGCGTCGGCATGCGTCAGCATGTAATCATTACAGCTGACTCGGAATCCCGGTAGATATACTTGAGGGTCTACCTCCGGCGACGGCATCGGGCGTCGAGAGCCTGGCCAGCACACCTGAACCTCGAGAATGAATAAAGTCTTAGCGAGCGGTTGTTTGATGATACTTACCGTGTAAAGCCGGCAGAATTTGGCGAAAAACTCGAGGCGCTGCAGGTGCCGACCATAGAGTTGTACCCGAATCGTGGCGCCAAGCCGCCAAGTTCACGCGGACTATGGGTTGCTCGTTTTGTTGGCACGTCTCGCTACTGCGGGCGCCCTACATGTTTTATCACGGAAGCTAAGGATGAACCCGGACCGCATTTCGAAAGTATCTGTGACGATGGTGCGGTGGATGCGGCAGCGCTGGGGGGCTATTGTTGTATGCGGACTAGATCTTTCGCGGTTGCCCACCTACGTGGACGCCATCAAGACACGGATTGCCGTCGAAAACTTCCCGCTTTTCGGCTTCATCGATTGCACCCTCGGACGCACTGGGCGGGTGAAATATGGACATGCGGTACCATGGGTAGGCGGTATCTGACATATAGCGGGATCATACAGAGGGTGTGGAGGGGGAATTGGCTCAGTTCGTGGTGGAGGCAGGATGGGCGATTGCCCAAGCGGTAGCACCGTCGTGTCCGTAGCCATACAATTTACTTTACTGCAAATTGAAAAAGACGGATGAATCTTTACTGCAATCTTTACTGCAATCTCTTTCTTTATTGCAATTTGAGACCAGATTGCAATAAAGGTTTATTGCAATTTGGTCGTACGCGAGGGTGTACGCGCTGACGTGTCGCGATGATGCTGACGTGTTACTGCAAAGTTTATTGCAAATTGCCGCGAAGGCCCCCTAATACCTGATACTTTACCCTGGGCTGTGGGTGATTTTCACGCTGCGTTGACCCGTGATCACTCATCACCAGGTGCAACACATCAGTGAACGAGCGCAGACTTCTTGTGAAACACTAGGCCGTTGCACCTGTACGGCTGTACCCAACTCCCGTCCGCCGACCCTCGCCAACCAATCGCACATTCCCGACTCTGCCCTTATCTTCGCACTGATTACGAAGCGTCGTCGAGTTTAACGACTCGTGAAACCGCTACGACGGTCAGAGTCCGGCCAGTAGAGAGCCCCCGATGCTGTGCACCACGCACAGCCCTCCGTCGAGGCCGAGGCCTGCGACCGTGGGGGTTCGTCATCGGCGCCACGGAAACATGTGCAGGCCAGTCTTGACAAGCCTCCGATCGCTGGTCCGAAGCCCCAGTAAGTCTTGCCCTAGTGCAGCATCTTCGGCATCTCGACGACAGGTAAGTCCGTACTCGACACCCATGGCTGCGCCCTTTCGACGGCCTTCAGCACCGCGCGCGCTAATAGCTTGCCACGCACGCTACACTCTATACCGGATCAGGTGATGCAGGTGGCGAGTGCTACAGGCTGGCTGGCGCAGTTGGGACTTTTCCCTCCAAAGGTGTGTAACATTGTATGCCCGCGTCGCGTGCTATCGTAGCGCGCGCTTTCGCTGGCGGTGCCCGAATTCTTTCGAAAGCATCACTGCAGGTTTGCATCCTAGTTTGAGGCCAACGAGGCGACAACGGTGTGGCGTGGTTGTTCTGGTGCTTGGCAGGCGGGAGGGGCTCCCGCGCGGGACAGCACCGCCACGGGCCCAACCAACGAAGTGGTGAGGACCATCAATGGAATACGCCACAAGCGGCTGGGGAGCAGCGATATAATTGTGAGTGAGATGGGGTTGGGGACTCAGCGCTGGGAAAGGTAGGTGCTAGCATTGATTATCCTTGTTTTCAAGCCACCACATTTCTCATTCTACTTCTCATTGCGTTAGATCCATGCGATGCCACTCTCATGGACTCGCCCCCCTTCGATGCATTTCCCACAGCGCTGATTTCAATGCGCCGGATGAGTCGATGTGCCACTCCTTTCTCGACAAAGCGGTTCTAGAGAATGGTGTGAATCTTGTGGACACTGCGGAGCAGTATCCCATCCCCTCCGACATGACGCGCCCTGAGGGCAGTACCGAGGTCATCATTGGCAAATGGATGGCCAAGGTGACAGCCCTGCCCGCATTCCCTTGCTCGCTTGCCTGCGCGGATTGCATGTCGCCTCACGGTGTCAGCTGCACACTCACACACACACACACACACACACACACACGCGCACGCATGCACACGCGCGCGCGCGCACACACACACACACACACACATGCACACACGCACATACACATACAGACACACACGCACGCACGCACATGCACATGCGCACTCAGAAACACAAACGGACGCGCACGCACGCACGAACACCCGCGCGCATGAGCGCACCTACACAGACAAACACACACACACACACACACACACACACACACACACACACACACACACACACACACACACATGCACGCACGCACTCACGCACCAACACGCTCATGCACAATCAAATCCTCGCACGCACGCACTCATGTACGCACGCACGTGCACTCGCACGCATCCTCGCTCCTACACAGATATGCACGCACCAATCGTCGCACGCCCGCACTCACGCACGCACGTACCTGCGCACATACACACACACGCACAGAGATAAACACACAAAGACACATACACACACACACACATGTGCGCGCTCATGCACTAACGCACCTAGCAACTCAAGCGCTGCTCCGTTTCCCCCAAACTTGCCGCGGCGCTGCAGGACAAATCGCGACGCGAGAAACTTGTGATTGCTTCGAAGATTACGGGCGGCAATAATGTGACTCCCGCCAACATTCGAAGGGACTGTGACGGCTCGCTGAGGCGTCTTGGCACCGACTACCTTGATGTGTACCTCCTCCACTGGCCAGCGAGGTATACGCCACAGGTATGACTACCTTACCCCTGCTTCATGTGCGCACTCGCACCTCATAATCATATTAATTGCCTAATCTCTGGATTGGTACGTGCGTCCAGGCTAACTGGGGACAGAGCTTGCAGTACCACCATGAAGCGGAGCGGTCGCCTTACTACAAAAACGCAGCGACCTTTGAGGAAATCGCAGAAGCAATGGGTGCGAGGGATTGCATTAAGGCGAGATACTACCGTTCATGGGGCTCTGCGGTTTTGGTGCGCTATGGAAACATGAACAGCTGCTGGCATGTGATGCAGGGGGACTCATCGAAGCAGGGAAGATTCGCGGGTGGGGGCTCTGCAATGACAACGCCTACGGACTGGCAGGCTGCTGCGCGGCAGCGAAGGCGCTGGGCGTCCCTCCACCGGTCTCAATGCAGAACGACTTTAGGTGAGCAAAATCGCCGAAGGGCTCAGAAACTTAGGAAATATCCAGCGATTACGCACGACTTATGAATATGGCGGACACCTTGCACCTCACCACCCACCTCACGCTGAATATGCGGAGTATGGGGCTGTATAACCAAAACCCACAAACCCTAAACTCTGCACCGTTCGATGTTAATGAGCCTTTCATGGGTTAATCATTGAGAGCTGAGGGATGCCATCGCACACATGTTCCATCGGCCCACCTCTTTAGCTTGATAGATCGGAGGGCGGAGGAGAACGGCGTGTCGGAGGCCAGCAGCCCTGTCAATGAAAACGTTGGCTTCATGGCATACAATGCGTTGGCAGGTGACGAGGTCACTGACTGGCATGTGCACTTCCCATGTCGTATGACGTGCTGCCCAGGGAACAAAGCTACGCCGTCAACAATCACCCACACTGCAACTTACCCACTCGCTCCCCTCCCGCTTCGTGCAGGCGGCGTCCTCACTGGAAAATATATGGACGTCCCTGCTGCACCCGACGACACGGACGAAAGAAGAGCAATGTAGGATAGCGAGGGCCATCTGCTCTGGGCCACGTGGGCGAAAGAGGGATGGGGGGGGGGGGGGGGGGGGGCTCGTCCTTCCTCAACATGGCGTGTGTTTCCTTGCTAAATTTGTGCGACGTGCTGTGCAGACGCTCTGTCCGACGTCCACGCGGTAGGATGGACGATTTGAGTTGGGGGAACACTCTGTACCGTTACCGCTCTGCACCGGCGTTGGAGGCGGTGTCAAGGTACGCTGAGCTTGCCAAAGATTACGACCTGTCGCTCACGGAGCTCAGCCTGCGCTGGTGTCGGGAGAGAGCCGCAGTGACGACAACTCTGGTCGGACAGGTGTGCCTCCGGAGGCACCGGATTACCAAATGGCTGGTTTGTTATGTGTAGCGCCGAAATGGATATTGTTTGTTGTTATGTGCATGTGTGGGTGTTGCTAACTGGGCTATGGCTCATTATTGTGGTCCATTTTTGGACACTGCTTGTGTCTCAGACGTCGATGAAGCAGCTCGACGAGGATATTCAGGCTTTCCAGGCGAAGAGCGGGTTACCGGATGAGCTTATGTGGGAGATTGACCGCGTCCACATGCTCAATCGGCTGCCCATCTTCAGCAGCACTGACGTTGGGTCGGACTGGCGAGGAGCGGGGGAGATTGGGGAGCGGATCCCTTAGTTTGGGCGAGTGCCGACGATGGTTATGGGGTGAGTGTCGTGCGAAGAAAGGTGTGAAACGTATTTCCGATGACACGACATAAGCAACTGCTGCTCCATAATTTGGTTTGATTTCTACCTCTGATGTCAGGCGGCCACATTATGAGCATGCACCACATAGGGAATGCGGAGCACTGGCATTTGAAAAGTTTGCAGCCAAGAAAAATCACATGTCAGTGATTAAGTTGGTATTATAATGGTACACCTTCATTCGAGGTGTTGTTGGTTGAAGTTCATTATTTCTGTGGGTTTTTTGGTTGGGTGATATTTCTAACGATGGTGACAATAGCGGCGGTTCCAACATGGCCCAAAGCTGTAAATGCTCTTACCCCTTTATACATGACAAATCCCAAATGGTCACGAACATCTTCGTAATAGGGTCGGTGTGATGCAGAATGAGCCGGTGTGATGCGACATGGCTCTCATTGGCCGGTGTCAAGTCTTAGGTGCCAAAAGTGAATTCGACGTCGTGTTGTTGCTTAAGAGCGTTACTAGGTTAGACAAATGATAACATGTGAAAATGTATGCATGATATTAACACTTGACCGGAGGCATGTAGGGTATTTTGGAGGTTGGCGTAGTCATTCTGATCTTTGTATCAATTAATTTATCTGAATGACCTCTTCATCATTTTATTGCGCATGCACGACGGTGCACTTTTCGTGCATGTGGGAGAATTGTGACGTTGTTTTCCAACGCTTCGCCTCAAATTCAACGAGATCCGCATATTTGGCCCCTTCAAGGAACCCTCCACGTCCCCTTCGATCAAATGGGTGCATGAATATGATCCATTTGTGTCAATATTGGAGGGGCGGCCGTCGGGCTCGAAAATTGATTGTCGTGATTGCTGCCACGCGTTTTCTTGGGATGCGGGCTTCTCTCGACGGCTCGTAGCATCCGCGGAGAGCACATGGGTCGCATATAATTGTCTTTTCCTTTGACCTTTTTTAATGGGGGGGGTGGGGGGGGGGGGGTCCGTTGGGAACTCCGTCGCCCTGATGTATTGGTCGCTCTTCACGGTAGTACTCTTGGGCCTCACATGCAGGATTCAATAGCTAGAGGCGGTCAAAGACGTGCTTGGCTATGAGTGTCAAGATTGTCACACTATCGCAGCATATGCACAACATGTCCAAACTCCATATTGTACATCAGCGAAGGGCGGGAGGAAACGAATATTCACTCTTCCATAAAGGCCGTTACTAGTAAAATAGGGCTTTTCGCGGCGGGCGTTTGTTTATCATGTAGGGTTCCTAGGTTTTAGTTGAAATTTTGCTCGTTGAAAGGGCGAATGGAAGCTTATTGTAGCGTTATAGTTGAAGGGAAGGCAAGACATGAATGAGGCCCGTCACAGCTACGGTCCAATGCATTATGCTTTGCCGCCCAGCCGCAATTTTGGGGCATACTACCATGATGTATGCGCCCCATAATTTGGAGTTTTCACACTCTAGCTAGTGAATACTTTCGTAATCCACGACACACCATGCGGTTTTTGTGATCCCAACGTCTTGTCCTCAAACATGAGAGCATGTGGTTGTGATGGCATGAGTCATTTAAGATGCTCGACGTGGGTTGGATTGGGGAAACCCACAACTTAGGAGACTTACAGTCCTCGTACGGCCTTTCTCGTGTACCGTGTCCGGTTGAGGCAAACTAAATTGCAAGTTTTGAGGGTCTCAAAATCCGCCACATTCCCCGCGGATTGGATCCGGATCCTTGAGTGTAAATGTGCCCTAATTCAAAATCACGCAAGCACCACGAATCATGCAAGGGCATATCACGCTTCGTTTAGGTTCTCTTGAGGTTTGTGGGTCCGAGCACTATTTTTGAGCCGGACCCACTCGCGCGGGACGAGCGACCCTTCGAAATTTGGTACCCGTACAACCGAAGATTCATACCCAACTTGTCGAAAAGTTGCACGGAGGTGCCGTCACCAGGAATCGAACCCGCACATCCGTGTCAAGAGTCGGTACGCCGTAACCAAGTACCGCACCTAAAAGTCGGTACCCGTTGGGGATACATCTCAAATAGTATACCCCATTACTACGCGAGCAACGGGCTCCCGCAATACATCTACTAATGTTGGCTAGGTAGTAGGGCCTAGACTCCCCCGGAGTAAAACAAACGAACGTGTCCACTGTCGTGCCCACCACGGGATCTCACAATACTATTGTCATCGAATTGGAATCTTTTTAATTACGGCGTCGACAAATTGACATCCAACAATGCTGGCCTCGTGCCATACCATTTGCCTTATGCTATTAGCGTGGCCAAAAGCACTAGGCTCTCCTGTAGAGCCGCCACTCGCATCCACGCCTCCGCCTACGGGGACATCCTCTCACCCCCTACCTCACCGACTCCTACCTTGCTGTAAAAGGGTAGGAGGTGCCACCGTTGAGCACACCCTCACCCTGTCCAACCCTCCAAGCGATGCCATGGATGGGTCTGCATGCTCCTCTTACCCTCAAGAAGCTTCACACATCCCATGGACCGACGTCTTCCGAAAGTGACGACGATGAAGATAATTACGTTGACACATGATGGATCACCGGCCAATACTCGTCTCACAATCCCTCCCTCTTCTCCTTCACCATTAAAGGGTACTTCTCGTCCTCGTCCCCTAGTTTGGACGACGACGAGGCTGACGTTTGTAACAAAGTTCGATCATGGCTCTAGAACCGACTCAAGACCCTACCTAATGTACCGCGCCAAGTGAAGATCCGCGCGTATCATGTCCTTGCTAGTTAAGTCGCCTCATGGCACGCCCCCCCACTGCACAACTCTTATGTTGATTTCCCCCTCCCGAAACACATCGACTCCCCGCCTTTCTTTAGTCAGCTTATCGCGAGCTTATCGTTACAATACCCACAGCGGGAGCAGCTACACCCCTGCTCCTCCTCCTAACCACCCAGTAACTCCACTAGCCGCCGGGAGGACCCCCCTCACCCACCCCCTCGCGGACGAAAGATCGAAAACTATCGCCCGACTGCAATACACACCGTTTACTCGCGCCGCTACCCCGCCCCCTTCACTCCCGCTGCGTTCCATCGTCCCCTTCCCGGACTTGCCACCCCTTAGTCCTTCAAAAGCGGCCGACACGCTCCGCCGCGGCCTCCTAGATAAACTACGCAGCCTCCTCGCCGATCAGCACGATTCCAACACCTACTCATTCACCTCCTCCCTCCAAGACCTACCGGAATTGGGACAAGTCCACTTCCAGGTCGCAAACGCTTTCCAGCCTCTATCTCCCCTCCAGCCGATGAAAGACGAAAATGACTCTTTCTACCTCCCGATTTTTCATATTCCCGAATACCCGATTCGGACCCAAAACAACAAAGTAATGTACCGACTGCCCCACCCCAACACTCCCCGTACCTCCCCTCCCGTGCTATTCACTTCCCCCACGGTCACGAGCCGGGTACACGGTCCTTGTATAGTCCACCGCTTCCCCTAGTCCGCCCGTCTTTGACGATATAGGCCGACTTGCTAAAACCCATTGGCTTTTCAAATTCCTCCATATTACCACTAATTCCATTAGCTTTCCGTCCCCTCCTCCCCACGCCACAGCCCCTCACCCCACAGATAAAGCCTCCTTCCACCAACTCCGCCGCTTTCCCGACGGCTCCCTCTTCCGCGCCCACCCGACCCGATCCCCCACCATCAATACGAGCTTCACCATATCCCTCTCCCCACCTACCTATTATGCTCACACATGCCCCACTCCAAGCCACCCGCCGTGCCCGTGGCACCACCATCCGAACCATCGCTCCCATTCCCGCCCATCATTCCCACTACGGCCGCTTCCACAACACCGAGCCCATCCTCTCCGCTCCACCACTCCATCTACCCGCCATACACTTTGGCAACGATTTTCACCTTAGAAGCACCTCCCCATAACCCTCCCCTTTCATTGGGCCTACTATCTACATGGCACCGGTTAAATCACCAAATTCACCCACGATAAACGCTCCTCCACTACCACCCTCCATGACCATGACGGCAACTTTTCCGGCCCCACCGAATCCGTCCGAATGTCACGGCCCACTAAATACCACAAGCCCCCCTTCACCGAACGCCAGAAAAAGCAATCACAAGAAAACCATCACATCTACCACATCTAAACAAGGTTCCCATGACCCCAACCGTCAACTTCGCACTCCTCCCGCTTCAAACCCGACACACGTCTCGATGCTACTCACACTCACATCATCCAAGCCCCACCCCGGCCTCAACACATCCGACCCAGCCAATGAACTCACCCTCCCACCAACCGACAACCACCTATCTGACCCCAGCCCCGCCTCCAAACTCCGCCGCTCAGTGGATAGGGAAGACGTCCACCAAGCCGAACACTTCACCCAAAACACATAACCCCCGCCCAACCATTACTAATTGCTGACGGACAACCCCGCCTCCCCAACCGTCTGCCCTCAACCCCACCACTCAAAAGGAAGACACCTCCGGCAAGTCCCCCGTAAAACGGTGATAAGCTACCCTCCCTCCCCTCACTCTGATCCCACCCGACATGCTACTAACTCATTTTATGTATCCAACTCTTCCTCTCATTTCTCTCCTTCCTTGCATCAACCCATGCACGTCCACCTCCATCTTTACCTGCTTCATTACTCCACATTCCAACCTCCTACCATTACCCACTCCCATTGGGCCCCGAGACTCCCTAGACATATCCTCCTTACTCTAAGGTGAATATCAATCCATGTGAAACCTCTACATTGTCATTGGCGGCGTTATAACCTTACACACTACCCCCACACCCACTTCCACTTACTCACCAAGATGAAAATAGCCCTATTTCCCACCACAGGCTAGTTTCCCAGTCGCTGAAAACACCACACACGCCGTGGCACCCCACCCCACCCTGGCACCATCAACAACCCCCTCTGGGTACTCGCATAGAAAAACTCACACGTCGGCCTGTTACACCTCACCCATCGGACCTCTGCATGGAAGTCAACACACACACACACACACACCACACCACACCACACCTCCCAAAGGCAGGCGTTTTCATCGCAATTCACAAACACTCGTTCACAGCCACACACCTCATCACTCCCCCCATTGAACTCATACCCCACATAGCTTCCTCAACTCTCACTATGGTGCACCCTACCTCATTATCGGCATATACAGGCTCCAACAGAATGACCCGCGAACATAGGGCCTCCACAAATCCGTCATGGCATGGGGCCTCCGCCTGCGTTACGAATACCCTTGCCACCGCATCCTACGGGGCGGAGACTTCCAAATCATTAAACAATTTGGTAAAGACCGTAAAACCCTTACTTCTCTTCTCGCAAAACGGTTAAATATGGAGGTACAATGGTTACACGGGTCGTCGAGCCGGCCCCGCTAGGGGGCCAGCAATGGGGACAAAGGAAGTGAAAAGAGAGATATGGTGGCAAAGGCACCGGCAGGGCCGGCCGACCGCCACTAACGGGGAAATAGAGTAGCGCTATTATTTAAGCACTAAGTACTAAGATAAGGACTAGCTACCTTGTACATAAGCACTAGGTAATGCAATGCTAGTGCAAACACTCCCCCTCAAGGTAGCGTAGGTCTTGTCGTCGCCCTTGCTTGTCTTCGAGAAAGGAGTCATCTTGGTCGTAGGCGTTGTTCCGGTAGCGATATCTCCGGCCGGGTAGGTGAAGCTACAAGTGCTCACATGAACGGGATGCTATCGGCGAGTTGCCGACAAAAACTGGTCCAAATGTACTGCGTAATGTGCTAGTCTGACATGTAGCTGGGAAACCCGTCCACGTCGAATTAGCTATCGCATGAGAGCGACCGGCGAGGAAGGGGAAAGTCCAATAGGGCTGCCAACAACGTGTAGGCACTCGAAAGTAAGAGTCGGGCGCTTTCGTATCGACTCCCACCCCCCTTCGCCGTGGGCAAGATTAGAGCCTCGCTAAGTCACGTGAGCGTTGCGGCGTCGCCTCGAAAAAAAAACAAAAACAATACTATTTATTTAACTACGCGCGGGCCGAATTTTCGCGAATCGGTTTGAATTTGATTTGAAGCCATATCCGGTCGATAGCATCGGTGAGCTGTGAGCAGGGTGGAGTAGACGACCAACCTTGGGCGGCCATATGAGACTTTGGAAGGCCATATGAGACCTTGGGCGGATAGTGTCGGTAGTGCTAATTTCAGCGCGTATTCAGGCTGCACACTCTTCTCCTTGGGTGGCGGAGGCGGTATTGCTAGCGCTAGGCTGCCACGGGGGACCTTGGGCGGCTAGCGTCGGTATTGACTTAGTAGCGAGTATCCACGTTGCACGCTCTTCTCCTACTTGGGGCTGCCGTATTTCGGAGGTCTGACTATCCCGGGTAACGTGCTAGCGGGCCCATAACCTATTGGAGATGGAGGTACAATGGTTACACGGGTAGTCGAGCCGGCCCCGCTAGGGGGTCAGCAGTGGGGACAAAGGAAGTGGAAAGAGAGAGATGGCGGCCGGCAAAGGCACCGGCAGGGCCGGCCGACCGCCACTAACGGGGAAATAGAGTAGCGCTATAAGTAAAACACTAAGTACTAAGATAAGGACTAGCTACCTTGTACATAAGCACTAGGTAAGGCAACACTAGTGCTATCAAAAACACATGACAGCCCTTTATCTCCCCATACCTACACGCCCACGTGGCGGTTCCTACATCGACTATTGGCTTATACCCTCTACACAACCCTCAAACCACACAAACCTCGCTCACCACCGAATCACCTCCACCATCTCATCCTTTACCGAAGACTCCGCTACTCACCTTGAAATCCCAGCCACTCAATCCCTAATTTCCAACCCCCACCTACACCCCCCCTCAAAACACGCTACCACGGCACAAAAACGTATCTTTAAATTCAAACTCTCACTCACATATGACCACATCCGCCAATACAAAGCCTCCACAACCTTCCTCATTCACCAGTCCCTAGCTCAACGAACCAATGGGTAAGCTAGCCAAACTTCTTCGTAAATGCAGTACACAACACGCCCACCTCCCCCTCGCACAAAAACTCCTAGACACCACGAAGAACCTTTCCACCGACGAAATGTCTACTAAATATAAGAGGAACTAATAAGAAGAAGCTAAGAGACATCCTAAACCAAGCCATCACAACCACAAATTTACGCACCAAGCCGATAGTAGTCAACACACCGTACGACACCAACCCCAAACAATACCACAGACGAAATTGAAATTGAAACTGTGTACAACATGTACCGTATGCGCCGGTTTACACCAATTACCGTATGCGCCGGTTGTTGTCTCTAGGCCCTCCCAACAATGCCATACAAGAAACTTACAAGTCGGGGCTGGACCGTTAACCACCGTAATCCAACTTCTCCAAAGGGCGTTCGGGGGTTTTACTCCCCCCCCGCGGAGTGTGCGAGACGAGGTGATGGCGGCGTGCAATTAGGGGCGTGTGAAGGTGCAGTGTGTGGAGGCGCGGCGAAAGGTCGTACGGGATTTGATGCGGTATACAATTAGCAGATGATATGGCCATTGGACGGTGTGCGTATGGAGTTGTGCAAGAATGCGAGACGTGTCGATGCGTGCTTTGGAGATGAGTTTGTCAAGAGGGTCGGTGCGGAGGGTGAGGAGAGAGGTGAAAGTTGTGATGGTGGATGAGTGCGGCGCGCCCGTGCGGCTCATGACGATGGGGAGGATGTCTACTTCGGTACCTGGCCAGTGGCTGCGGATGGCATTCGCGAGGGGTGTGCATTTGGCACGAATCAGGTGGGCTGTTTGGGAGAGGTTGTGGTCCGTGGAGTACTTCCACTCCCCTATCTGAATTTTTCTAATTGATGAGTAACGGCGGCGACCGTTTGTGTGACCGACGAATCGAGGTTCGAGGAAGCGGATAAAGTCGGGTTTGTGCGCCGGCGGTCGGAGCGCGGGGGGGAGAATCTCACGGGGGAGGATGGCGGGGCACGAGGTTAGAGAGTCGGGCGAGAAACCTTCGTCAGCAGCAACAAGGCGGATGGGCATGTGAGTGGGGTGAGGGGGGTGACAGTCAAGAGGGGTGTGGATGGGGGTGGGGGGATGTAAATGATTTGATGGGTTTGTCACCGAAGTCCGCAGTGATGGTCTCCCGTCGATCGCCGTTGTGGCGTTCCAAGAGGGAAAGTAGGAGTTGCAGCGCGCTTTTGTGTCGGTCCTGTCTTAGGCCAAACATGGTGGGGCAGTTACCGGCCATGTGGCCGTTCCTAGTGAATTGGCCACACATGGGGCAGCGCAGGGTGGAGTTGTGTGTGAGGAGGCGGGTGTTGTGGACTCCCCACGTGAATTCTTGCTTGTGGGTGAATTGGATGTTGGTGAGTGTTGTGTGCTTTTGTGGAAAGTGAAGTCGGCGCCGTCCTCCGCGGCGCGGGCGAGGAGGGCATCATGTTTGGATGTTTGTGAGAGAGGTGTGAGAGTGTGTTTGGTGCTGTGGGTGTGGACGTCAGTTTTGAGGTTGGTGTATCTATAGGGCATGGGGTCCCCTAGGGTTTGTGGGATGAGGGTGTATGGCCAGGTGCAGTGGCCTATCGACACGTCCGAGCCTATGAGGTATGTTGTGTCGGGTGGGTGTCCGTTTGCAGCTTGGTTTGCGAGTGCGTCATTTCCTAGTGAGTGGTTGTGTGCTTTAATTTTGCCGAGGTGTGTGCGGATGCCTGCGATGCAGCAGGTTTTGAGGGTGTGTGTGATGGAGCTGAGCGTGTCACGGTGGAAGTTGTGCATGTATGCGGATGGGCAGTTTAAGTATCCTTGTATGAGGCGGAGGGAGCACGCACTGTATGTAAGGAGGTGGGTGTGACCTAGTTGGAGGCCTATGTCTATGCATGCTAATTCAGCGCGGTTGATGGTGTGTGAAGGAGGGGTAAAGGTCACCAGAATTTTGATGCGGGTGTCCGAGGCGGGGTAAGTGGCCACAGACGACTTAAAATACAAAGCGGCCTCTCCCCAGACACACGGTCCTTCCATCACCTACTCCAAGTCCTCAATCATGACAACACGGTAACTACCGACCCCACAGAAATAGTACAAGCTGTCCACACACATTTCCTAACACAACTTACCACAGCCATCCCCTTACACTCCCCCCCCTCCCCCCCACCCACCATTGGAGCGGGACACTCCCCCCGACCAATTCACGCTTACCCCCGATGAGACCCCTCCCTCACACTCTCGGACATGATAACTAGAGACACATTTGATCACACCATCTAGCACCTAGATACGGGAGAGTCCCCAAGCCCAAATGGTATTTCTAACGAAATCATCAAATTCCTACCCATATAAGCGCACACCTACTTCTTCTCGCTCTTGTCTGTGCTCGCGAAAAACTCTTACACCCCCCCTAATGGTGCCAAAGTACCAGTTGTCTCCTACACAGGAAAGGATAATCGACAACTGCAGACCCATCCCACTCATAAATGATATGCTTAAGCATTGGACCGCCACTATAATAGAACCCGGCTGTACATATGCCGAAACATACGGCGTACTCAGTAACCAACATGATAGCTTCGGCCTCCTTCGCATTATACACGAAGCGTTGATGGAGGACGCTAACATTTACAAGAGAGACTTCTGCATCATGCATGAAGACTTTAAAGGCGCGTTGAAAGGATCAAACCACAGAATCATGTTTAAGCACATGATCAAGCTCGGCATGCCCTCCTCATTCGTGACCACATGTGAACAACTCTACGGAGTCTGCACCACAAAGAACATTACACCATACGGCACCATACCACACATCAGCATCAACCGCGGTACACTTCAGGGCGATACACTCTAACCCGTTTTCTTTACCCTCTTCCTCGAATTCTTTCTCATGTGGCTCACTGTGGGCAGCCGAGGCTACATCTTCGGCCATGACTGCGCCCGCGCCACCGATCACTCCCCTAAAGCGGCATTCCATGGCCACGGCTTTATAGACGACCTCAGCCTCGCCACGGGCACCCCCAGCCATCTTCAAGTCCAGCTCCAAAAAATCTCCCTCTTCGGTGAATACACAAGGCTCGATGTTAACGCGAAGACATATAGCGCGACTGGGGTACTCCGGCACACAATTAATGCCAACTCCAAGGACAACAAAGCCCTCCTCGAACATTGCCTATCCACATTGTAGACGGCAACATGGTGCACACTCCTCTCCCTACCCTCTCTCCCACGGAAAACTAAACGTCTTAGGAGTAGAACTCAACATCTCCCTGTCGGTCACTTCACACTGTCGAGAACTGATAAGACAACCCATTACACTCACCACGACGCTCCGACGCTCACCCCTCACATAATCACGCCGCCTTCGTTCCATGCGCGGCCTTCCCATTGGTAGACCCCCTCACTAGGCCTCCTTAAGCCGCGATTCGTATTAGAGGAAGATTCGCCGGTGGAAGATTCCGGTATCCCGTACAGTTTGAGATTCTACGCCGAATCTGGGTGGCGGCTGGGACCCAATTCGTATTTCACAGGTAAGATTCTGTGTATTATTACGGGTACTTCCATATGTACCGATGCCGCAAGCGCCGCGCCCACCGCGCATACCGCCTCGCAAACCTTCCAGTTCCACGGGCCCCGCGGATCGTTAGAAGTGCCCCCAAGGGATTCTGAACCTGCGCGCAAATGTCTAACGAAGTGGGACATGGAAGGTGGGAAGTGATATGGATAGATGCAAGAACGTTTCCTCCGAGAACTACGGAAGGCGCGGGTGGGAAAGGGATGATGGGGCAACGACGACATACCAACACCCTCCGAGGAGACGCTCGCTCGCTCTCCGCCAACGTCCATAGTGCACCTCTTTTTACCGCCGCGTGCTCAAAGGACTTGGGTTGCTTGAGGGTAGAAGAGGACTTCCACTATAATGAAGGGATCAGCCGCCAATTGTACTCGCTCGGTGGCTACAGTTCAGCGATAGAAGGCATTTTGATTCTCTCGCCTGCACGGATATTTTCTGTACACGATGCGGGTGATATTCGGCCCAAGCAGAATAATCCATATGGCAAGATTCAAAACCGAGATTCCGGAATCTTGCCAGTATCTGAGATGGAAAAAAGCAAGATCGAAGATTTTTCTTCCCATCTTGTTAATACGAATCGGGTATAAATCCATTATTCCCGGGGGAAGATACAGAATAAAGAATCTTCCTCTAATACGAATCTCGGCTTTACCGACCCACAACTCCACACCATCGATGGCACCATCTACCGTGCGCTTCGGTCCGCTGTCCACTCCGTGCCTAACCTACCCCTTACCGCACTCCATCGCCCTAGCTCTGACCTCAACTTTGACTGTCCCTCCTTCTCAGCCACAGCGGCACAGCTCGCCGTTTGTCACCTCCACAAAATGCTCAACCTCCCAAGCTACCGCGGCATCATGGCACGTAACCTTTTCCACAAAATCATTGAGCACTACAATCACCGACGAGTCAAGGCCATCATATCGAGTGCATACCGACCCCCCACCCTTCGCAGCATGGTACGCATCCAACGCGACGCCCATACATTTATGCATGGCTTCCCCGCCCTGAACCTCCCCAACCCAATTGTATCCATTCCACGGGCCCATTTCTAGACACAAAACGACCGCCTCCGCGCCACACAGCGGCTAAAAACAACGCTAATTACTGACACCTTCACTATCAACAAGCACAACACAGTCTTAAACCACGCTCCATTCACCTTTCCCTTATCAATCGTCTCACACCCCTTTAGAAACGACATGGTATCGCCGCTTGGTCGCAGCTTGCCTTCTTCGCAACCCGTAACAAACTCATCCTTAATCCTGTCACACACATAAAAACCTATAAGGAACGCGCAACAACATTTCCACCCCCATATACCTCCTCTACGCCATCCTCACTGAACCACTAAATACCACACACAACCGACCCCCCTCCCCAACCACCATGTACCCCATACGCAAAGGCAACCACCCTTGCACACCCCTCATGAATCCCAACGCGCTCGCCCTCATTCCACCACCTACATCCGACCCCTCTCCTACATGAAACGCCAACGGTACACCCAACCCTCCATCAACCAAGCACCGACATTCATGGATACAACCTACCTCACCACAAAGGACACCGACTACCCACCCTGCGACGTCATAGATGTTCTCTCCAAACACAAGGACACATCCACACACCAAACCAAGTACGTGGTGGAATGGGCACCAGAACGGCTTGCCGATTGGGAAATCCAACAAAATCCTGAGTAAGGCTTCCACCCGCTGAATTGCACTCCTCTCGCCCAGCATTCGTGTGGCGGTTAGCCTCTGAAAGCTAAACGCTAGCACAAATCTGTTCTAGTCTGTCTAGTTCTGTTGTTGCAAGATGGCAATTGTTGTTGTCGAGAGGCAATTGATGAGAGATGTTTCACTGCTGTACTTAGGCAGTAGATGTTGTAAATGAACAAAGGAATTGTTAAAAGGTTCTGTCACCTCCCTCTACTGCATTGGGCTTAAATAGGTTTCAGCCCAGACTAGTTACGCATGCAAGCTTAGCTTACGTGTCAGGCGTTAGTGCTGTTCAACCGTCGTCATCTGTCCTCGAGACGCGGCCTGCCTAGCATTGGGTTTCACGACGCGGCTCCTTCTGCATCGAAGAGCTCGTTCTGGCGCGTCATCTGGCTAGTTAGATTAATTATGCATATCTGTACGTACCGGGAGGTACTGGTCGTACTGTAGCATCAGCACCATCACAATATTGCAGTAGCGACGTACCCACGAGTATACGTCCGTCCTGTGGAAAAGCACGAATTGGGATCTGTGACGAGTACCTGTACAATGTCCTGCAATGTACTGTTGCATGACTGTACTCGTCACACTCGTACCCTCCCCCTCTTGACAGATCAATGAGGCCGCCGCGAGGCAGACCTCCGTGGTTCTTGGCTCCTTTACTGAAGCAGTTACTGGGACTCAGGAATGCGCGCTGGGAAAGCGTGTATGAAGTCAATGTACGCCTGAGTCTTGGCGAACTTGTGCCATTGGGATGTCTCTAAGAATTCTTGTAACGCAATTGTTCGATGTACCTCGTTCAAACGGTGCCAGGCAAGTGGAATGTCGTCATCGCTGAAGTGCGTCATGAAGAGCAGATATTTGCCTCGTCGTCTAGGTAGCGACTTGATGCACACAGCAGAGATGTGTGAGACGTCGAACTCCTCGTCATCTCCTTCAAGTCCAGTCACCGAGACAGCAGGTCGTACCGGAGCGGTAGAGCAGGGTCTCGAGTTGTTAACATGGAACACAGGATGTAAGCGTACTGTCGCTGGTAGTTTTAATTTGTAACTGTGTTTCCCAATCTGATCCTCCACTGAAAAAGGTCCAAGCTGTCTGTCTCTGAGTTTCCGGTTTGGTTGTCCTCGTAGAAAAAGATTTGCTGTGACGACTGACACCTTGTCTCCCTTAGCGAAGTATGGCGCTGTAGATGGTTCTGTGCGCGCCTGCATTTCGTCTTTGTGTAGCTGTAACACTGAGCGTACCAGGGTATGTACTTCCTGTAACAATCTCAACCGTTCTGTTGCGTCTTGCGAAATTGGAATCGACGGTCGCATGCTGAAGAGCAGGTCAAGAGGCTCCTCAGGAGAGAATTCAAAGTTAGCCTCGAACGGTGTGTGCTCAATTCCGAGTGCACGCGAAGCGTTGTACGCAAACTCTACTTGCGGTAGAAGTGTCGACCAATCAGAGCCATCATAGCAACAGAAGCAACGAAGAAGCTGCTGAAATGTGATGTTTACGCGCTCTGTCAAGCCGTCTGTTTCTGGGTGTCGGCTGGAAGAGATGTTCAGACGCGTTCCAAGGCGTCTCCAGAGTGTCTGCCAGAAAGCGCTGACAAATTTCGGGTCGCGGTCACTGATCAGCACACGGGGCAGTCCATGTAAGCGGTAGATTCCCTGTAAAAACAAAGTTGCAGTTTCTTCGGCAGTAATCGACTCTGTGCATGGCAGAAAATGGGCCATTCGTGTTAGATGGTCTACTACAATCAACACATTGTTAAAGCCATTGCTCTCAGGCAAGTGTGTAAGGTAGTCAAGACCAACTGTGTGCCACGGTCTGGGTGGAACAGGTAAGGGGTCAAGAGTCGCAGCCATCTGCGGTCGAATCTTTGCTCGTCGACACACGACGCAGCGTTCACAAAAATCTTTCACATCTTGGCGAATTCGTTTCCACCAGAATCTGTCGAGTGCTTTAGCAAGAGTGCTAGCAACTCCTTTGTGACCAGCTGACGAACTTTCGTGCAGCTCTGTGATCAATCTCAGTCGGAGCTCAGAGTTCTGTGGAATACAGAGGCGATTGAGACGCCAAAAGTACCCGTCTCTGGCTTCTATCCGGCTGTCTCTTGTCCACTCACCCTCGTCCCCATAAAACGAGTCTTGTGAGAACCCCTCGCGAATGAGATCAGCGAACTCAGGGCTCAGCTGCAGCGCGTTAACAATCAGTAAACTTAATTGTGCGTCTTCAAACAGCAGCTGGGACTTCCGTCGTAATTCTCGATCTGACGGAACCTCGCCATCCCAAAATAAGGGTACTGTGGCCTGAGGTACGAAGTCTGGACGCCGGCTCAACGGGTCAGCTTCGTTCAAAGCTCCCTTGCGATATGCAAGTGTCATCGAGCCCACAAACGGTTGCAAATCCCGCAGGTATCTTGCTTGCCGCTTGTTCAACCTGTTGTTCGGTTGCGTGAGCAGATGCCGCAGTGTGTCGTGGTCTGTTACGACAAGGAACTTAGAACAGCCTTCAAGATAGCACCTCCAATGCTTGACAGCTTCGCATACGGCCAAAGCTTCTAAGTCGTACGCAGAGCAAGTGTTACCACGCTCAGCTGGATTCAGCTTGCGCGCCCAGTAAGAGACTGGTTGAAGACCGCCTCCTTGGTCTTGCAACATGACTGCTGCAATCCCCACTGTTGAAGCATCTGTAGCTACGGTGAACGTCGCGTCCGAGCCGACCTCCGGAAGGATCAGGCATGGCGCGGAAATGAGCCGTAACTTGAGAGTCTCGAAGGCTTCCAAACAGGCAAGCATCAGCGTAACCTTCTGTGGCTGGGACTTCCGCAGTAAGTCCGTCAATGGAGCCGTAAGGTCGCTAAAATGGTGTATAAATCTTGCATAGAAGTTGCAGAACTGTACGAAACTGCGAACCTCCTTCTGCGTCTTGGGCACTGGCCAGTATGCAACGGCCTCGACTTTCTTTCTGGAAACCGAAATTTTACCGGCTGACACAGTGTAGCCCAGGTACTTCATTTCTTGCAATCCGAAAAAGCATTTCTTAAGGCGTAATCTCAGCCCTTCCTCCTTAAATCGCTGTAGCACTAGACGTAGGTGCTCCAGGTGCTCTTCCAAAGTTCGACTGTAGATACAGACGTCATCGAGGTAGATTATCACGAACTTATGTAAAAAGTCGCGAAGAATGTCGTTCATCATCCTCTTAAATGTAGCTGGTGCGTTGCACAGCCCAAACGGCATGGCGACCCATTCCATTAAGCCATCAGGGGTCTGAAAAGCCGTCTTGTGAACGTCATGATCACGCACTCGAACTTGCCAGAATCCAGAGGCGAGGTCGAGGTGTGTGTAAAAATTCGCATCCTTAAGTTCGTCCAGTGTGTCGTCCACTCTCGGAAGTGGGTAGGCGTCTTTACGCGTAACCTCATTAAGGCCACGGTAGTCAATGCACAGACGTAGCGAGCCATCAGCTTTCCGCACAAAAAGAATTGGCGAGCCGAACTCACTGTAGCTGAGACGGACCAGACTAGCTTCTACTGCGTCTTTAAGCTGTCGATTAAGCTCAGCGCGATCTGCTGGCGACAGTCGGTTCAGACGTTGACGTCGCATCGGGCCAGTAGTGTCAATGGGGTGATCCCACTGTCGACTTACTGGTGGAGAGTCGACAGGTTGCAGTAACTCCGGGAAGTCTTCAAAAAGTAACGACCGGAAGTCGTCACGTTGTTCTGCAGTTAGCTCCTCTCCATTGTGGAAATCTGTCTGTTGTTTAGCTGCTGACGTAAGTTCAATTACGTAAAAATCAGCATGACGACCTCAGGGCGTCGTTCCTCAAGTGTAGTCTCCACTGTTGTGCCGTCCATTAGTGTAAAAATTCTGGTTGTACCAAATTGTAAAGAGGCCTGTTCGTCATCAAGCCATGGTAAACCCATGATTAAATCAGCTGTGCGTAAATCACGTAGAACGTAAAAAGTCCGTTGAAATTCGTGTCGAGCCAGCTCAAAAGTGACGTCACAGACGGTCGTAGAAGTCACTCGTTGTCCGTTAGCGAGTCGAACTGGAGTCTTACTCGCAGACTTCCGAGTCTGTAAAGCAAAGCGTCGTACAAAGTCCTCTGACACAAAATCAAGTGTCGCAGCGCAGTCCACTAATCCAGAAATTTGGTGTCTGCCATGAGGAGTTTTCACAGTCAGCTCGGTTCGAATTAACGGGCGAGCTTCCGTGAGGTCAGTCAGTAGAGCTGTAGTTGGCGAAGAAAATTGTTGCAGCGTAGCGATGGACTGTTCCGACTCGTCTGGTGGTACAGGTACCGAGTCGGGCTGATCGGATGCTGTAGGTTCTGATGTGTCGTTAAACGCACAATCTGCGTCGACTAACCACAGCTGAACAGGCCAAGGGGCCGGAGCAACCACCTCCTGTTGTGATGGGTTCTCCAGTGACTGACGAGTAAAAAGCTGTGTTCTCGTTGGGAATTCTTGGTAGAGTTTCCAGTGCCTAGTCACTTGAGTAAATTTCGCCCACTTCGGTAGTACAAATACAGCCATCATAGATGTCGGAGATGTTCGACGACAATCTTCAAAATGCTGTGCAATCTGCTCAGCTAACTCCCAGGGTGGGTTGATGAACACCCGTTCTCCTGACAAATCTTTGTCTAGAATCGAGTCACTCGGCGAACAGTGAGGTAAATCACCGTGCGAGTTCAGACCTTCATCATCAGCACATCCCTCCAAAGTGAAGTTGAATCGTGCATGCAGAGGGTCAAAGACTGAGTAAACCAGTTTCCAATCAATTGAACGTCTGGTTACTAGTTTACGACTCTGTCTCTGTTTAGTCTGACGACGTCGACCTGCTATTTGCGTTACAGGTGTCGCAACTGTAGTCGATGGAGATGCCGAAGGTGTTTCGACGACCTCTGTCGCAAACATTGTCTCATAATGAACAGTAGATGTAGCCGGATGCTCCAGTTCATTTGTAGAACAGCCTTGCCACCATCATTGCTTCTTAGGTTCCATTGGTGCCTTGCCCTTCAACTCAGGACATTGGAACAAACGATGTCCCTTCTTGTGGCACTTGAAGCAGAGTCCCTCGTCCATGTGTCGTTTACGCTCCTCAGTTGTCATCGCACTTGCGAGTGTGTTAAAATTTTCACGGCCAGATGTCTGACTACGTCCACCATTGTTGCCACCACGACCACCACGTCCGCGGCCACGACCACGGCCACTCTTATTACGTTTCCAGACGTTAGCGGCTTCCTCGAGAGGGTCCTCAAAGTTGCGTTTACGTGTAGGCTGGGCAGATGGTCCAGCAGTAGACCTCGTATTGCTGAGTTTCGGCGAGTCTGTCACGACATCATTCAAAAAGTTTTGTAGCTCCACCAGAGTAGTCTAGTATCTCATCCGAGCTCGGTGTGACTTGGCAAGATACTTGAGCTCCTCATTCGCCAGGCCATTAATGAAGGGTACACACTGTACTTCAGCTGTCAGGTGTTGACGAGACCGACGTAAGTAGTCGTTATACTGCTTAGAGTAGACCGCGTAACTCATCGTGTTGCTCTGCGTAAAGCTTAGCAAAGCGTTAATTGCGTCGTCCTTGATGTTTGGAAAGAACATTGATTTGCGTAACTCCGTAAGAAGTTCGTCGTACGTAGATGGAATTGGGGGCTGATTTTTCCGGTTCAACCACCACCCTCCAAGGTGTCCAGAAAACTGTGAAGTAACCCAGAACACTGCGTTGTACGAGTCAGCCGTAATTCCAAGCATAACAAAACGCTGAGGCTGTGCTTCGAGCCAATCCTCCAGTACATGAGACACTCGACCATCGTGGTACGGTGAAGTAATAGCAGCCTTACGCTGAGTTTCCGTGAGGGTCACAGATAATCCAGCCAAGTTGTGGGTAGGCATTGGCATTCCCACTCGTAAATCCGTAGGTCCTTCACCAGTTAGTCGATTAATGTGTCCTCGAATCAGAAGCCATACAGAATCAGAGTCGACCGTCGTAAACCGGGGGTACATGTGGAACTGTCTCGGGATTGACGTATCGTCTTGCATGACTGGAACATGCTGTGTGATTGCTCGATAAAAAGATTCCCACTGAGTCACGTAACCAAAGTGAAGTGATTCACTCTTGTGCTTCTCAGCACGAAGTAACCCCTTTTGTGAGGGCGTAAGTGTCAGACCGTCAATGTTGATGGTTTCCGGGACGACGTAAGTGCCATCCGGATTAACTGTCGATTGTGCCAAAACAGCCTGCTCGACCTGAGCAGGTGTACGTAAGATGTTCGTAGCAAACAGGACAGGAATCGACGCCGAGTACACGTAGACAAGCTGTCGTCCTTGAGGTAGTGCAACGTTAACAGGTTCACCACTTAACAGCGTCAAATCATCCGGTGTCAAAACAAGACCGGTCTCCTCGTGTAACTCGCGAATAGCAGCGTCGACAGGCTCTTCGTTAGGTAAGACAGAGCCAGCTGGAAACCAAGTTTTACCAGAACGAGGCTCACGTTGTAACACCAACTTTAAGTCCGACGGTTTAGTTCCTCCAACGTGAATTACCAAAACCACGTAATGTCCGGGTCCTAAAGAAGCCATCTAAACTTAATCAAACAACGTCGAGCAAATCAACGAGCAACGAAAGCGTGCGTCGACCACTGAGCTCCGAAACCAGTGTGGCGGTTAGCCTCTGAAAGCTAAATGCTAGCACAAATCTGTTCTAGTCTGTCTAGTTCTGTTGTTGCAAGATGGCAATTGTTGTTGTCGAGAGGCAATTGATGAGAGATGTTTCACTGCTGTACTTAGGCAGTAGATGTTGTAAATGAACAAAGGAATTGTTAAAAGGTTCTGTCACCTCCCTCTACTGCACTTGGCTTAAATAGGTTTCAGCCCAGACTAGTTACGCCTGCAAGCTTAGCTTACGTGCCAGGCGTTAGTGCTGTTCAACCGTCGTCATCTGTCCTCGAGACGCGGCCTGCCTAGCATTGGGTTTCACGACGCGGCTCCTTCTGCATCGAAGAGCTCGTTCTGGCGCGTCATCTGGCTAGTTAGATTAATTATGCATATCTGTACGTACCGGGAGGTACTGGTCGTACTGTATCATCAGCACCATTACAATATTGCAGTAGCGACGTACCCACGAGTATACGTCCGTCCTGTGGAAAAGCACGAATTGGGATCTGTAACGAGTACATGTACAATGTCCTGCAATGTACTGTTGCAGGACTGTACTCGTCACAATTCGCCCCATCCCGTCTCCACCACCTGTGTGATGTACACGACCCTCTTCACGGAGATATCCTCCCTTGCCACAGATGCACCATCTTCTCTATCCGCCCCCACTGCAACATCCGCAAACGCCCGGCCAAATGGACGTGCAATTGGTGCCTACACGGAGGACAACACAGCCTCACCTCCCTCAATCTGGCCCAGTGGGCCCCGTGCTTGAGTTTCGGGACACCATCATCACCATCCCCTCCGGTATAGCTGCAATCACCACATTCGAAAAAGGTTTCACCCCCGCACCCCACCCCATCCTCCCACAACCCGGCTCACCACCATGGCGCACCTCGGCGGTCACTATTGACCACACTCCCATCAACCCAGACATCGGCATGAAACCCACATGGCACTTTGCTATCCACCACCACCCTATACTGCCGAACGTAGCCACCATATGCGTCCCTGCATGCAGAGTTGTAACCACACTCTCCCTCGACCACATCACCCACCATTATCGTTTTATTTCAAGGAAGAACTATATGCCGCATGGTCTCGCGCGTCGGCACAGATTCCGAAATCGATAACCCTACCACAGCTGAGACTCATAAAAACAGATGAGCCACATGGGAAACCTCATATAGGCCTTACGCATGGCCTTTAACTCCACCACCGAATCTTTTCCGACCCCCTTAACAAATCCATAGGCTCCCACACCTACCACTCCCTTTACACGGAAGATTTGGTCTTCTCCTCTAGCGGCGGCAATGCCTCCTCAGCATGGCAAGGGACCAATATCGCATACGCAGAATACGACCACACATGCATGCGACGAGCTATGGAACATGCCATATCCAACGCCCACAAACTGGAACCACACACCCCATCGGCCACACTACTCGTATTCCCACACTGGCAGCACACATCATATCGACACGATAAATACACCATGGTGCACGTCCCCGTACACACACCTCCTTTACCAACTACCAACGGATAAAAACACACGGGCATCCTGTTAGAAATGCCTTGAGGGGGATTAGAACCCACGCCTCCCGGAACGGAGTTGTACGCCTTATCGAAGTACCGCCCCAAAAGTCGGTACCCGATTGGAACATATTGTGCATATGAATTCCGCGCATCGTGCATACACTGCGACCACCTATGTGTGGAGGGCCAAGACTCCCCCGGAGTCCAACGTACAGATGTGTCCATTAGCAGCCCTACGGAGGGATATTAACACATCCCCACCCCCACCCCCTTCGGCGCAAATATGCTATGTAAATAACTCGCCTGCAACACACCTGCCTTACTCTTCCTTTCATCCCTGCCCACACTCGAAATACTCCACAATACCATCGAGCAAATGTACGACAACTCTCTTCCCTTCCCCCCACCACATGCACACCCCCACCCCCACCAAGGATTGTAGCCTACATAGGGCTGGCATCTTCCACTCCCCACCCTCCACCATACACCCAGTTGTCTACGCGCCTCAAGAACGTACTCACTACCACTACTTGCCTTATCCTAGCGACATCGCCCACGACTTGACAACCTTTGTCTACACCGACGGCTCCAAGAATGGGGGCCCCGTTCCCCGAGGGGCCGCTGCCACCCACCCATCCTCCAACACTTCCCTCAACATAATGGTCACCTCTGGCTCACCAACACATACATTGATAGGGCAAAACTCGTAGCCATAGACCTCGGGCTCGAACTCGGCCACCCTACCCTCCTGTCCGACAACGCAAGCTCCCTCATACTCATCCACAAACATATCCGCACCTCCCACGCCATGCAACAACACCCCCACAAAAAATAATCTCCTCTATCATTAACACACTTCAAAACTGTACCACAACAGGCCCACCACACACCTCGATAAAATCAACGCTCACAGCAACTGCAATGGTAACGACTTAGCTGACCACCTACCGAACACCGTTGCAAACGGCCATCCCCTTGATGCGGTATGCTTCAAAGGCGACCACACACACCTCGGCCATTGGACGTGGCCCCAAACCACTCAATCCGACGACCCAAACCCTCCTAAAGTCCTAGTCTACACCAATCTCAAAATAGATGCACGGGAGTTCAGCTTCGCCTCCGCCATATTTCCCCTCCACCACACCACCAAACATGGTGACCTCGCGGCAGTTACAACAAAATTGAGCAGAATTGACCGCCGGCCCCCTAACATCGATAACCACCGGGGGAGGGTCCGGACGGGCATAAAACGATCCGACATGTGCTGAAAAACATACGGCGAATGACCGGGGGACATGAGAGAGACTATGGCACGGAGGCAAAAGCGCCAGTCGGACACCGTCCGAGACTTTTGCCTTCTCTTCTCCCTAGCCCTCGAAGGACGAAGGAGTACTAGGCTAGGTGGCGAGTTGTGTCGGAAGGAGCAACTACGATTATCTTGAACGAGGGTATGCATGGATCGAGAAGCGGCCGCGGACAACATGATTGGGTATTTCGCTTGCCTTCCCTCCCCACCTCCGGCACGATCGAAGTCACACATGAGTTCAGGTTAGGTAGGATCGACTCGACCAACGCAGGCTGACCATCTTTGTTGATTAACGCCCTCGCAACGGCTGGAGCATGCCGCGTATCGTGGAGAAGAGCGAAAATATATATTTCATACCTATATGCATAAAATGACACATGGAAGACAAACCAAAATTGATTACGGGTATGTTTTAGACGGTGTCGCTACCGCCATTTGAGAGGGAGGGATTAGCGGTTACATGGCGTACATCATTAAGCATCGAAGAGGACTACAATGGGTCTCATCACAAGGGGCACCCGGAGACAGCAACCGTTAGCGCGGTGGTTGTTGTTAACAATTTCAAATTTCAAATTTGGTATTTAAAAAGTATATCGGACTTGCTGAGCGGGAGATCTTGGCGCCGGTAGCGTACCAACAATATTTTAGAAAGCCCTCCGTACATAGCTTTCCCGACAGCTATTGATCGTCGCGTGGATTACAACTGTCGACTCACCCCGCCTAGCTCCCTTCCGATGAGCCATGCTTGGCACGGCAATAGGGCTACAATCGCCTACCACGTGGAGGTGGGGTGAGTGCCGACGGGCATGCGAGCGCACTCCCCTCTGGAAATTGCCGTTGCACCGCCGGCGGGCGCCTAAGGTAGCCAGTCTGCTTGTTTTTTTCGATAATTGCCGACTAAGAATGCCTTCGACCAACAAGACCCGTGTGTATCGTTGGGCGATCGGCAACCGCTAAAAATCAGCCAGCTCGCCAGCATCCATACGAGCTCCATACCGCGCGTCCTCAAGGACATCAAGGTCAACCCCCCCGACGGCTTCGCTTGGACTTCGCACTCGTTGCGTATAGGTGCGACTAATACCGCTTATACGATCAGGGTTAACATGCCAAAAAAAAAATCGGCGGATGGGCGTCGGAGCATTGCACGACATGTACCCCATTCATGTTCCCACGAGACCGGATTGGTACTTCTTTGGTTTGCTCTCGCCTTGGGGCAGCCAATCAACCGCAAATTACCCGCCACAAGGCGACATGGTAGCAAAACAGAGCCCCCCATTCATTTGTAAATGGTCATGCTCTTAAATTGTAGAGGTTAAAAATTACACGGTGGCTAGATTAGCAAGCGTTGCCACGATGCTTCGCAAGTCTAACCGTCCATGCTAGATTTTACAACCGTTGCCTTAGTAAAACTCACCCCATGTATATGACGCGTCGCACATAGCATTAGACCACCTTATTCTGCTTTTTGCGCGAGCACAGCTCACGAAAACCCACCCTCCCTGATCTCCTCTTTAATGCGTGTTCAAGGCCCTTTGGTCGTGGCAGCGAATTCAGATACTACACTCCTCCACAAAAGTCCGGACAAGATTTCGCACCTGCGCAAGTAGAAAATGCAATCATGCGTCGATTTTATTGACAAATATCCTGAAATCCCAGGCAATGCTTTTGCGCGCAAAATGGAATGCACCGACAACTGCGAGGGGCGAGTTGGAACACTGCCGGGCATGTGTACTTGGGGTTATCGCGCCCGCACCCGTGCGGCACGCTCTTTCAAACAGTCGCCGTGCTTGGTAGACGAAAAGAGTAACGGGCGCACAACGCCGCAATATGAACGCTGATGCGACGGTCGCGCAAATATTATGCATAGGCGACGGAGGGAGGAGGTGTTGGGCAGGCCGGTGTGGGGGAAACGCAAGAAATCGCGTATTTAGACTTACCACCGATATGCGCACAACCCAAGGGCAAGCCGCTTTCGGCAACAATATTCAAGCGATCATAACTTCCTGATATATGGTCCAAACTTTTTATAAAATGTACCGTTGGACGCTTCTTTTCAATGCGCGTCAAACGCACCTACTCCGGAGTTCAAACTCTCACAAATCGATTTGTTATGAATTATTTTATTTTACAAACTTTTCCGGCACCGCTGAGCCGCAGTGCCAAGCAACACCCATCGAAGTCGGCTCACCTCCTGAGACGATTTATGCGGGGTTTGTCGATATATGTTTACTAATTCTTCATTACTATTGACCTCCGAGCCCAATTCCCGACGCGTGCCACGCGTGGGGCGGGTGTGGTTGGCACAAGCACATACCCAAGCATTCCAAACACCACCGTCAACGTGATGCGTCCCTAACGGCCAAGTTGGACCTCGCCCCTCCCCTAAGCCAATCGCCCTCGCATGTTTACAGCGTGCAGTGTTTATCCAAACCTGCGTCATGTGCGTTTTTGCTCGCGTGCTTTCCAAAAAATCACCCGTGCCAGCGGCGTGAACTTCCGTGCTCTATTCACACACCCGCAAACCAAACCTCGCGCATTGAACACGGCACCCACGCCTCCAAACCCCCTCCAAAAACCCCCCAAAAAATACGGTTATGTGGAACACAGAGAAGTATGCAGCTTGGTATGAGCGCTTGAGCAATGCCCAAGCGTGGCGCTCAGAATGACGTGTGCAGTTCAGACAATTTCTCGGGAGTTTATGGGCTTAATTCGACAAACTCCACCGACAACACCCGCTTTGAGCTGAGGTCTAACCACCCCGGATGGCGGCTTACTGCTTGCTTCTCGGCTCTCCTACAATTGGGTGGTACTCGGGTATCGTCGTGCTTGACGTGGTGAGAGGGGAGCGTGTTCTTGACTAGCTTATGCTTAACATAATGCATGTCCGGACTTTTGTGGAGGAGTGTTGGATGAAACTCGAATTATCAAAATTGTGCTGATTTGCATGCCAACCTATCCGAAACCCTAAATTTACCCTAATAGTGAGTTGTTCCTCCATCGTTTGCTATGCACTCCCTTAGCAGTTTGGGGATGGAGTTGAACACGGCGCAATGGGCAGAGTAAGGAATTGTTTCCCACTCGTGTTGTATGGCCGCCTCAAAATTGCGCGGGGACAAGTCCAATCTTTTTTGTAATCTACTCGACACAATACCCCACATGTTTTCAATCCAACTAAGGTCAGGGCTTTTGGCAGGCCATTGCATCACTTGAAAGCCGGATTGAGACGAAAGCCAATTCCTAACCTTCTTGCAAGCATGAGCTTTAGCGTTATCTTGCTGAAAAATCCACTGATGTTGCGCCTCGGCCGAGGGCCTTTTTGCCATCAAAGCCTCACACGCGGGTATCAGGTGCTCCTGCAACAAGGTGAGATACACCTCACCGTTTACGCCCTTGCTCTTTGCCTTAACGCCGCTGCTCCCCACTGTCACAAACAAAGGTGTCCTGCCATACTTGCTAACACCACCATACGCGTGCACTTTGAAACAATTTTGCTCTGACACCTTGGTTGGCGGTTCATCCTCGAAAAGCACCCACTCCTTGTTCCCGGGCCCCTTATTGGACAGCCAAAAGTACTTGCTGTCTGTCACAACCACATTGTGCCATGACTTCCGCACCCATTGTTTGGCAAAGCATAGCCGTGCGCGCATGTGCTTGACTGTTAGTGAAACACGCTTCCTCGGCCTCATCTGGCGCGCTAAGTACTTGTTTAGGTACCGGCGGACCGTCTCAGCACTCACAGTCACTCCTAGCCTCTGCTGCAGCATCTTGGCAAGTTGGGGGCACTGATCGCCGCGCTTCACACCCACCTTCAAAAGGAGGGTGGCTTCTCGGGACGCCAAGGGCGCTCGGGGCCTGCCCGCCCTAGGCGTGTCGTCCACTGTCCCGGTAGCTTTAGCGCGCCGGCACCACTTCTCGACAACCCTCACGGTTACTTTACACTTCTGCGCGGCCTTACGAGCGCTGCCAAGTCGTTCGGCTTCATGGACGAGGCGCCAACGCCTTGCGAGTACACATGGAGAAGGTGGCATACTACGAAACGGCCGCAGCCGACGTGAGCAATAAGGTCGACAAGAGGAAAAGACAGCGCGTTGGCGCGGTTGGCGGTCTCGGCTGCGAAGAACAAAGTTTTGACGAGTTCCCGCTAAGTTTCGCCAAGTTTTGCGGCCTCCCGCCGCTGTACGGGAATTTTGAAAACGTCCAACGTTGGATGAAACTCGAATTATCAAAATTGTGCTGATTTGCATGCCAACCTATCCGAAACCCTAAATTTACCCTAATAGTGAGTTGTTCCTCCATCGTTTGCTATGCACTCCCTTAGCAGTTTGGGGATGGAGTTGAACACGGCGCAATGGGCAGAGTAAGGAATTGTTTCCCACTCGTGTTGTATGGCCGCCTCAAAATTGCGCGGGGACAAGTCCAATCTTTTTTGTAATCTACTCGACACAATACCCCACATGTTTTCAATCCAACTAAGGTCAGGGCTTTTGGCAGGCCATTGCATCACTTGAAAGCCGGATTGAGACGAAAGCCAATTCCTAACCTTCTTGCAAGCATGAGCTTTAGCGTTATCTTGCTGAAAAATCCACTGATGTTGCGCCTCGGCCGAGGGCCTTTTTGCCATCAAAGCCTCACACGCGGGTATCAGGTGCTCCTGCAACAAGGTGAGATACACCTCACCGTTTACGCCCTTGCTCTTTGCCTTAACGCCGCTGCTCCCCACTGTCACAAACAAAGGTGTCCTGCCATACTTGCTAACACCACCATACGCGTGCACTTTGAAACAATTTTGCTCTGACACCTTGGTTGGCGGTTCATCCTCGAAAAGCACCCACTCCTTGTTCCCGGGCCCCTTATTGGACAGCCAAAAGTACTTGCTGTCTGTCACAACCACATTGTGCCATGACTTCCGCACCCATTGTTTGGCAAAGCATAGCCGTGCGCGCATGTGCTTGACTGTTAGTGAAACACGCTTCCTCGGCCTCATCTGGCGCGCTAAGTACTTGTTTAGGTACCGGCGGACCGTCTCAGCACTCACAGTCACTCCTAGCCTCTGCTGCAGCATCTTGGCAAGTTGGGGGCACTGATCGCCGCGCTTCACACCCACCTTCAAAAGGAGGGTGGCTTCTCGGGACGCCAAGGGCGCTCGGGGCCTGCCCGCCCTAGGCGTGTCGTCCACTGTCCCGGTAGCTTTAGCGCGCCGGCACCACTTCTCGACAACCCTCACGGTTACTTTACACTTCTGCGCGGCCTTACGAGCGCTGCCAAGTCGTTCGGCTTCATGGACGAGGCGCCAACGCCTTGCGAGTACACATGGAGAAGGTGGCATACTACGAAACGGCCGCAGCCGACGTGAGCAATAAGGTCGACAAGAGGAAAAGACAGCGCGTTGGCGCGGTTGGCGGTCTCGGCTGCGAAGAACAAAGTTTTGACGAGTTCCCGCTAAGTTTCGCCAAGTTTTGCGGCCTCCCGCCGCTGTACGGGAATTTTGAAAACGTCCAACACTCCTCCACAAAAGTCCGGACAAGATTTCGCACCTGCGCAAGTAGAAAATGCAATCATGCGTCGATTTTATTGACAAATATCCTGAAATCCCAGGCAATGCTTTTGCGCGCAAAATGGAATGCACCGACAACTGCGAGGGGCGAGTTGGAACACTGCCGGGCATGTGTACTTGGGGTTATCGCGCCCGCACCCGTGCGGCACGCTCTTTTAAACAGTCGCCGTGCTTGGTAGACGAAAAGAGTAACGGGCGCACAACGCCGCAATATGAACGCTGATGCGACGGTCGCGCAAATATTATGCATAGGCGACGGAGGGAGGAGGTGTTGGGCAGGCCGGTGTGGGGGAAACGCAAGAAATCGCGTATTTAGACTTACCACCGATATGCGCACAACCCAAGGGCAAGCCGCTTTCGGCAACAATATTCAAGCGATCATAACTTCCTGATATATGGTCCAAACTTTTTATAAAATGTACCGTTGGACGCTTCTTTTCAATGCGCGTCAAACGCACCTACTCCGGAGTTCAAACTCTCACAAATCGATTTGTTATGAATTATTTTATTTTACAAACTTTTCCGGCACCGCTGAGCCGCAGTGCCAAGCAACACCCATCGAAGTCGGCTCACCTCCTGAGACGATTTATGCGGGGTTTGTCGATATATGTTTACTAATTCTTCATTACTATTGACCTCCGAGCCCAATTCCCGACGCGTGCCACGCGTGGGGCGGGTGTGGTTGGCACAAGCACATACCCAAGCATTCCAAACACCACCGTCAACGTGATGCGTCCCTAACGGCCAAGTTGGACCTCGCCCCTCCCCTAAGCCAATCGCCCTCGCATGTTTACAGCGTGCAGTGTTTATCCAAACCTGCGTCATGTGCGTTTTTGCTCGCGTGCTTTCCAAAAAATCACCCGTGCCAGCGGCGTGAACTTCCGTGCTCTATTCACACACCCGCAAACCAAACCTCGCGCATTGAACACGGCACCCACGCCTCCAAACCCCCTCCAAAAACCCCCCAAAAAATACGGTTATGTGGAACACAGAGAAGTATGCAGCTTGGTATGAGCGCTTGAGCAATGCCCAAGCGTGGCGCTCAGAATGACGTGTGCAGTTCAGACAATTTCTCGGGAGTTTATGGGCTTAATTCGACAAACTCCACCGACAACACCCGCTTTGAGCTGAGGTCTAACCACCCCGGATGGCGGCTTACTGCTTGCTTCTCGGCTCTCCTACAATTGGGTGGTACTCGGGTATCGTCGTGCTTGACGTGGTGAGAGGGGAGCGTGTTCTTGACTAGCTTATGCTTAACATAATGCATGTCCGGACTTTTGTGGAGGAGTGTACGATAATTTTGTGGCAGCGAATTCATGTACGAGATCTACATTTATTTGGCAAAATGGGGCCCTCCACTGCCTTGTAAATTCGGCGGCAAAGAGGTATGCATCCATCCGTACAAGTAATGTGAAATGATATACGAATCGCGCCGGTGTATTTCATTAGTTGAGAGTACCTTTACCGTACACCTAGTTGAAATGATACGGTGAGATTTTTCAGCAATAGTACAGTTCTGTATAGCTGCAACGGTAGCCGCTGCTGCGCGTTCGGGTTAGCGCAGTGTACTGCATTCCCTCTGCACCCCCGACGTGAACGACCACCGCGTCGCCTCTGCCCTCGGATATAGTCCCATACACATGGAGGCAACATAGGGAGCCGAAATATTAGAGGTAGGCGAGGTCAAGAAGGCTGAGCAAGGCACAATTGGCCGACTCCTGCTGGGGTTCAGGGGCGGCTACTTGGGGCGGCTGCTACGTCGCTCACAAACTGCGAAATATAACCCCTATACTTCAGAACTGACCGTGCCCAGCCAGTGTACCCGTACGGACAGTTCCGCATGCCGGAGTGGGGGCTCTGAGCACAGCTGCCTCGCTCCATTGTCTTAAACCGACAGATTTCTGCCTGGGCTAACGGAATCCTTGCAGATCGGGCTTCAAGTTGGTTTCAAAGAAGACCGGGCTGGTGGTGGTCGGCTGGTGGCGGGCGGCGCGGCGGGGCTTGCTCGGCCGCATGCTGCCAACCGTATGTACTGTGTTTCTGTATATAAAGGAACCGCAAAATATTATAATAAATGATTCACGCCAGTCGCTGCGCAGTGCCGGACGAGCCCCAACCTTGGCGGAGCAGAAACTCCAGCACAACTTGAAGCCCTCTGGCCACCGGGAATTATCTCAGGTGTGGACGTAAAATTATATGGGTGAGGTTCCACGCGCGGCTGTATTCTGGAGGCAGCCAGCAGGCCAACGCGTCTGGCGTGGAGGAGCTGGGACTTGCCGCAGCTGAAAGAAACAAACGCTAATACAATCGTATCGGGTACTGTTCGGAACCAATAGCGAGCCGTTAGTGTGCGTGGAGCGGGAGGATACAGTATTAGAGGAAGCGTAGGTGCTTGGCCCCTGGTTAGAGGGCGGGGCAAGCATGTTTCGCGGTCGGGGGGGGAGGGTCGGACGGCGACGACGGACGGAGCTTGAGTTTGGTGGAAAGCCGAAACGGTCGTCGGAGGTACCGGAGCACCTGACGTACCTCATCGACCGCGAGAAGATAGATCTTCTGAAGCGCCACTTCGACTTGTTTGACGACGATCAAAGCGGCCTGATAAACCACGACGAGCTCGCGGACTTTATGCGCTCAATAGGTCACAACCCGGTGGAGTCGCGGCTACAGGAGTTGATAGAGCAGTTCGACAAGGACAACAACGGCGACCTTAGCTTTGGCGAGTTCGTCCAACTCTGGTACTCATACCTGTCCGAGGCGGAGCTGGAGAAACTGATGATCCAAAAGGCGTTTGAGTTTTTCGACAGCGACGGCAGTAACAGCATAGACCGCGAGGAGTTTCTGGAGGCGATGACAACTCTGGGTGACCCACTGTCGACAAAGGAGTGCCAGGAGTTTTTCAGCCTCGTGGACCACGACGCCAACGGAGTCATCGATTTTGTCGAGTTTGTCCAATTTGTGTGCAACCAGGGGCCGGTGTACAACGCGGAGGCGGGGCCGGAGCACTGGACGGAGGCCGAAAAGCTCAGTTCCTCACTCAGACAAAACATGATGCTCGTGAAAGATGGCTCTGCGGTAGTAGCTCTTGACTCCGAGCCCAAAATCGCGGCGATATCAGACGCGGCCGAGAGTCGAATGGGGAGCAGCGGTGAGAGCTCGCATCATGGTACAGGTACGATAGACAGTGCACGGGCGAACGAAACGGAACACGACATCAATAACAAGTGGGGCGTGAATAATAGGGAGGGGCCTTGTGAGGGGGCTACGAGAGGGGGTCGTGACAGAGGAGACTGCTCCGCAAGGCTAGACAGTCGGCCATCGACGTTGGTGGGGGTTAGAGGGCAGTGGGAGTCGTGTCGAGTCGAGTCGGACGAGTTGGACAGCGAGTTGGACGGCGAGCGACGGACTTGCGCGACGGCACCCACGGCCTTTCCATCGCTGGTTCAAGGGGAGGAGCTGGCTAGTGTGGCGTGCAGTGGAAGTAGGTCCCTTCAGGACAGCGAATCAACGCACAGGGCGGATAAGGTACATGCGGTGTGGAGGGGCAGCGGGTCGGGGCCGGAGCTGCCGTCGCCGGACGACATTCCCCCTCTGGCGACCAAACACCCAGACATACCGGGCGTGCCGCAGGAAGATGAGATACAGGCGGAAGGAATGCAATAACGACCCCTGTCCTGCCTTCGCCCTTCAACCTGGACTGTAGAAGCAGTATGTAGCAGTAGGAATCAGACAGGCGACGGAAGAGCAGGCGCTGATACGTGTAAGCGTTTCCATCGGTTCCCTGGCGAACTGCGGCGGTTACGACCGTCCTCGTATGCTGCCGGGAATATCCGGTAGACTGGGTTAGTGTGGGTGGGTTGGTAATTTTGGGTACGTGGGTGTGTGAATTACTTGTGTGTGTGTGTGTGTGTGTGTGTGTGTGTGTGTGTTAGGTCTATGCGTGCGTGGGTGTGTGTGTATGTCTGTGCGGACGCGTGTGTGTTGGGGCTGGTGTGCGTATATGTGTGAGTGTCGTTGCGTTTGTTTGTATGCGGTTTTGTGTGTGTGTACGTGTGTGTGTGTGTGTGTATATATGTGTGCGCGCGTGCATGGGGGGGTGCACATATGTGTGCGAGGATGTGTGTGTGTGTGTGTGTGTGTGTGTGTGTGTGTGTGTGTGTGTGTGTGTGTGTTAGGTCTACGCGTGCGTGGGTGGGTGTGTATGTCTGTGTGCACGCGTGTGTGTTGGGGCTGGTGTGCGTATATGTGTGAGTGTCGTTGCGTTTGTTTGTATGCGGTTTTGTGTGTGTACGTGTGTGTATATATATGTGTGCGCGCGTGCATGGGGGGGTGCACATATGTGTGCGAGGATGTGTGTGTGTGTGTGTGTGTGTGTGTGTGTTAGGTCTACGCGTGCGTGTGTGTGTATGTCTGTGCGCACGCGTGTGTGTTGGGGCTGGTGTGCGTATATGTGTGAGTGTCGTTGCGTTTGTTTGTATGCGGTTTTGTGTGTGTACGTGTGTGTATATATATGTGTGCGCGCGTGCATGGGGGGGTGCACATATGTGTGCGAGGATGTGTGTGTGTGTGTGTGTGTGTGTGTGTTAGGTCTACGCGTGCGTGGGTGTGTGTGTATGTCTGTGCGCACGCGTGTGTGTTGGGGCTGGTGTGCGTATATGTGTGAGTGTCGTTGCGTTTGTTTGTATGCGGTTTTGTGTGTGTACGTGTGTGTATATATATGTGTGCGCGCGTGCATGGGGGGGTGCACATATGTTTGCGAGGATGTGTGAGTGTGTGTGTGTGTGTGCGTGAGCGCGCGCAGCGTACGCCTTTTACCAATTGGTTGGGGCTTCTATGTGCTGCATACGAAACAGGGGACGCTGTTTTATGGCACTCAACAGACAGCCTCACATTAGGTCTCGATGCTGCAGTGCTTGCGGGACTCCATTACGGGCGCAGTGCATCACATGCAAGCAGCTAGCTACATGTACAATACTGCACCATTATTAAAACAAGCTCGACCAAACCGCCTGGCCAATATTCCCCTCCGTTGAGACATGGGGGAAGAGTGAAGAGAGGGCGCTGAGGAGGAAAAGGCAATAGCAGTTTGGAGACCTCACCGGCCAAAAAAGAATGCGTCATTTACATTCGCTCGCTCCACACAGGTCGAGAAGGACCTACCCCGGTTCCCTACCTCGACGGTAAGAGCTAAGAGCAGCAGGGAGGACACACCCCCGCTCAGCTACACGGCGCTGTTCTACATCAGTGGTCGCTACACCAAGTCACCGCTGCACTAAAGTCAGCTGCATCTCTCTGACACCGCTACTCAACTCAACCCTCCTCTCTCCCCTCCTCCCACTGTGCCCTCCGCAACACCTCCAGTTCAGCTGGTGGCTCGCGTTGATGACGAGGTTGTGTGCAGGTGAAAGCGGGGGGCAGGCGAATCCTAGCCCCCCTTTGCCTGACTCACGGTGGACGCGAGCTTTGCGAAGGCGTCAGTGAAGGCGCTCACGACGTGCGCCGGGTCCACGGCTGCCTGGGCTGCTGGTTGGGTTGGGGTGGCGGATGCGGGAGGAGAAGTGGTGGCGCCGCTGCTGCTGCCCAGAGCTGCGGACAGTTGCGACAGGGCGCACGCCAACTGCTCCGCAACCGCATTGGCTGACGGGTCGGCGACGGGAGGTAGGCCGTTGCCGTTGGGGAGGAGGGGGGCCGCACCGTCCGCGGCTGTTGCCTGCTGCGGTGACGTGCGCCGGTCGTCCGCGTCGGGCGAGGAGGAGGTGTCGGGGGAGAGGTGCTCCTCCTCCGCCTCACCATCTCCCCCCGCGCCATCCTCTCGGCGCTGCACCGCCGTGGAACCCGGCCCGTCCAGGTGCGCCGGCACCGTGAACCCCTCCCTCGCGCACAGCTCGCGCAGCCCCCTGGCCACGGCATCGGCCTCCTTGACAGCCTGACAGACGGCAGGGAGGAAGAGCATGAGGAAATAGAGACAATCGAAGTCCATTGCACAGCTCCCATCACAATAAAAAAAACACGCGCGCGCGCAAACTTGAGCGAGATCACCCCGACCCAAGGACCGACCAAAGGCAGACGGCCCAACTTAACAACGGAAAAGATAAATTACGAGGCACATTATGCAAGAGAAGATGAGAACGGAGACAGGCTTGTCGAATATCAATGCTAGGAATCGGCAAGGATATGTGAGAGCTGAGGAATTATGCAGAGAAATGAAACAGTTGGAAAAACCTGGCAAGGCGTGACAAGGAAGGAACAGGCAGGAGAAAAGGAAACGAAACAAACGACATTGGGGAAGACAAGGTACGAGACCGTAGCGAACAGGCCAGGCAGGATCCGTTGAAGTAGAGCAGTAGAACATGACGGAGATAAATGGGGACGAACGAAACGCGGGAAAAGGCCCCAAAACACAGTGACATGAAAATAAACATGAGCAAATACGAGGCGACAGAAAGGAACAACAGACGACAGAGCAAGGCGTGAGCTGCAAACAAAGGAAGCGGCGGCACGACACGACACGACACGACACGAGGCGACGAAAGAAAATAAGGCGAGCCAAAAATAGATGATCAAGCAATGTCTTGGTCGACACAACACAACAGAGAGGGACGAGGCGAGTGAAGAAATCACGTGGCGCACGAGAAACGACGAAACACAACACAATAAAACAGCTATGCATGAGACAAGACTTGACACGCGACGACAAAAAAACGAGGCAATACAACCTCGCAAAAAATGCATAAAAAACAACCGAGCACCTACAGAACCGTACAGAATACAGCACGACAAAAACGGACGGAACACAACACAGCACAACACACCACACCGGAGGAGAGTAGAGCTTAAACCAACGTGACAAAGAAGCGGAATGAACGAGGGGCGGTATGGTATGAAACGAGACAAGGAAGGGCAACAACAAGATGACAGAGGAAGATACAGACGAGGACAGGCGGTTGAAACACAGATACGACGGGACGGAACGAAACGAGACGAGAAACGGGACGAGGCAAGACGGCAAACATAGGTGACACGAGCCATACAAAACGAGGGTGAAAATTATCGACTCAATTCAAAACAAGGGAAGGAAATTCCCACGGGACGTAACGATAAAACGAAAAACAGAACAGACGCAATACAATCGAATGGAACGAAACAAGTGCTGGGTGCTGAGGGCTTAGGCTTATGTGCCTCTCTTCTTCTCGCTTTGCTGGTGGATTCCACTGCTTCCTTTATAAGAAAGAAAAGTGCTGGGAAGAGTGGCAAAAACGAAACAAAGTGAGACAATACAACATAGCGTGCACAACTGGTCAGAACAAGACAAAAAGCAGATGAGAACCGAACCGAGGAGGGCGGGGCGGAACGACACACTGCAGGAGACGAGTCGAACCAATAACGGAAACGATACTGGGGCAAACGAAAAACTGGAAATCGCAGATCAAGATACAGGTGCAGAACGAAAGCAAGACACGACAGTAGAGAACAAGGGAGCAGAACCAATGAAAGACAAATGAAAACAGCACAAGGCAAATAACAAACACACAGCAGAGCAGACCTTTGAGATGCAAAACCAAAACTGGTCAGGACGCAACAGAGCAGAACAAAACCGAGCGAGACGAGGAAAGACACACGACACGGCGACAAAATATTCAAAATACAATTAAATGTCATAGAACAACCGAACAAAAGGGCGACAACGAGGTCTGAACCGGAGTGAGCGAGACACATCAAGAAAAAACTAATCCACAGGTAAAACGTACACATATCGAACCCGACAGAAAAACAGAACAAAACGGAAAGGAGCTAGAAAAGAGGCGACGCGAGACGAGACGAGACGATATCAAAATAAGATGACCATTACGCGGGACAAGACAAAAACACATGCACTAACATAAAAGGAGCGAGACACGGCGGGACGGCGAAGTGGGAGAGGGCGGTGCGGGCAAAAAAATGGCGGGAAAGGGCAAAACGGAACGAGGCAAGACAGAGCGGAACAGTTCAAAGTGCTAATGAAGGAGAATAGAAGCAATTCTGAGCGATGCAAACATAACAAAACCAAGCAAAAAGATAGATCGAGTGGGCTCCGCAGTGGGGCGCTGATCTCACCTGACTGAGGCGCCCGCTCTGGATGTGGTGCTCCGCGTTCTTTTTCTTCAGCGCCTGCTTCACACGCGCAAAGTCCTCCCTGTCCGCCGCCCAGCTCGCCTTCATCCGCTCCTTCGAATCCGCAAACTCTGTGCGCTCCGTCTCCCGCAGCGATTTCTGCCGCCCCACCTCCGCCTGCAGCCGCTCAACCTCCACCTGGAGCCGCGCCGCCTCGCGCTTCAACTTCTCCACCTGTGCTATTGACGCCGCCTGCTTTCCCTCCTCACCCCCGTCCCCCAGCTTCCCTCCACCCACACCCACACCCAACACCCCCGCACCCCAACCATTCTGCTGATGCTGCTGCTGCTGCTGCTGAAGTAGAACACCACCCCCTCCATTGCCGTACGAGCCCGTCTGTTGGGGTGGGGCGTACAGCTCCGCTGGGCCAGCCTCCTGCGGGGGCGAGGGCCGCGCGTAAGCGTATCCCGAAGCCGACTGAGTGTCCGTGTATCCAGCGTGGCCAGGCACTTCCACCGGCAGCGCGCGGGATGGCTGCCTGCTGAGGTGGCTAGGCTGCATCGAGGGATGGTAGGGTGCGCCGTCGCCCGCCGCGTAGCCGGCGTGGGGAGGTGGGGGCGCTGCCCGGTAGCCCGCCTGCTCATACCCTGCGTGCTGGTACTGCTGCTGAAGGGGTGGGAAGGGCGGCTGGGGCGCGGAGGGATCGGGAGCCATCGGCGCAACCTGCATCTGAGCGAGCTTGGAGAAGACAGCACCGATGGCGGCATTGAGAGAAACGGGCGAGCTGCCTTGCGCAGGCTGATAGGGCGGCGTGGACGACAACCAGCCGCCCTGCCCGCCATCCCCTCCCCCTCCCCCGTCGCCGTACATGCCCGTAGGGTTGGGGTAGTGTGCGTGCTGGTGGAAGAGGTTGGTGCTGGAGCCGGGTAGAGAGTTTGGGAGGGACTTCGAGGGGTAAGCCGCGGCCGCCATCTCACGCGCATGGGACTGTGCCTACTCATTGAGGAGGGGCACACAGCGGGTGTCAGCAACGCCGGCACTGCCCTTCTCTTTCTTTTCCTCTTTCTGGTTTTCCAATTAGCAGGGAACAGCTGATACTTTTTCAACCCCCTAACAAACCAGACATGTGCTAAGCTTTCGCAATCCATACACAATTGAGATATATTTATGTATTTATTCATACACCGGAGTTCCCTTCAGAAGATCACACACACACACACACACACACACACACACTTTATCTCTCTCTCACACACACACACACACACACTCTTTCTCTCTCTCTCTCTCTCTCTCTCTCTCTCTCACACACACACGAATACAACAACACAAAAACGAACACTCACCCATATAGCACACACACACACACACACACACACACACACACACACACTTTCTTTCTCTCTCTCTCACACACACACACACTATTTCTCTCTCTCTCTCTCTCTCTCTCTCTCTCTCTCTCTCTCTCTCTCACACACACACACACACACACGAATACCACAACACAAAAACAAAAACGAACACTCACCCATATAGCACACACACAAACACACAACCACCACCCTCCCCATGCCCACCATCCCCCTTGTCCCCTTACCTGCTCCTCGCTGCCTTCTGGGTGATGTTGGGAGAGGAGCAGCCCGGGGCCCTCTCCCCTCATCTGCGAGAATGGCACTTCTACAGATTGGGAGTGTCCGCTATATCATTTCCAATTCTTGCAGGAAGGAAGCAGGGGGGGAATGAGGAGGTGGCGGCGGTGGGCAGTTCGGACTAATTACCTGTGGAGGGAGCGCCAGTGACTGATCCGTGTGCTGAGCGGCTTGGAGCTGCGCATGGGCCACCTGCAGCTGCGCCACCGCCGCAGCTGCCGCCGCCGCCGCCGCGCTCACCTGCTGCGCGTGCTTTTCCGTCATGCTTGGCTGCCGCCGCGGAGGCGCGTCGTGGAAGCAGTGCGGCCCCACACCCGCATACTCCACATACTGCTGCGCATGATAAGTGGACTCATCCGTGCTCTTGCGAGGGGGAGGAGGTGGGGGAGGCGTGGCTGTTGGTGCAGAATCCCAGCGCTGAGCTGAGGCAGCCGCCTCGTCTTGCTGCTGCTGCTGCTGTTGTTGCTGTTGTTGCGCGGCAGCAGCAGCTGCTGCATCCTGTTGTTGTTGGAGCTGGTTCGCCCTCGCCTCCTCCTGCCTCACCCTGGCTTCTTCCCTGGACTCTATCTCCCGAGCACGCGCCAGCTGGGCCTGTTCAACGGGCGGCAGAGCCTCCAGCCCCTGCTCCATATGCTGCAGGAGCGCCGCCCTCCGCCACCGCGCCGACACCGGCGCAAACCCTTTGTCCTCCTCGCCTTCCGGAATACGTGGCTCGTAAGCCTCCCAGTCACACTCCTCCACCGCCCCCTCTGCCTCCCCGCCTCCCGTCGACACAGACGCCGGCGAAAGCAAACTACTGGGCTGTCGGAGCCCAGATCTGACGTGGCTCTCGGCGTCGCCGCTTCCGTTTCCGGTAGGGTTATATAATATCTGACCGCTGCGGACCGGCGACGCCCCCGCGAGAGCAGGATGAGGCGGTGGAACCACAAAGTCGGGAGCACCCTTGCTCTGATCTTGTTGCCATTGGGGCAGAGAGGCGCTGCGTTCTCGCGAACCCCAGGTCGCGGAGCGGTGGTCGGAGGCGGGGTCCCAAGCCGAAGCGCGTTCGAAGCCCTCTACTTCAACAGCATCGGAGAAAAAAGGCGACGCCGCGTCGTCCACGCCCTCTTCTTGGATCCCGGTCGCAGTCGATGACTGAGACCAGGCTCCCGCACGGGAAGCCATGGTGATGTTTTGCTCAGGTGCTGAAAGCTCGGCGCGGCGCGTGCTTTGCTCAGATCGCGTCGTCGAGAGGTTCCGGCATAAAGGCCGGTTAGTCTTTGGCGCAGGACGTGCTGAGGCACAGCAGGTACAATAACGGATGATTGCGCGTTTCCTGTGGTTCGTACCCGGTACGTACAAGGATGACTACCGTTAGGCCGGTGTTCGTATATTTAGCGATGAAGATTTTGGATTACAATATGAACAACATGAGCTAATATGGAAAATGGGAAACAAAAGGCAAGAGAAGTATCGCTTGGAATTAAACAAAAGGCAAGAGTGACAAGAGGATCACGGAATCCAAAACACGGCAAAGAAAGTACTCCATTGTGCACAAACCTAGCGATAAAACAAAAGGCAAGAGTGACAAGCAGATGATCACGGAATCCAAAGCACGGCAAAAGAAAGCACTACATTGTGCACATTTACCCTAGGGCACGTTTTGCCAAAGATGTCAGCTTGCTTACAATTTGGCCAAAAGACACCCACAGTCAGGGCCTGGGGGCCGATTAGCGCAGGATTATAGGGATGGGTGGGTGGGTTCGCGCGAAGCCTAGATTGGCTGAGCGCGAAAGCAGAGAGTGCCTAGGCTCGTGGCTAGCTACGGCTTATAAGGCACGGGCTAGCTAGAGCTGACCGTTGGGGAAGTCGTTGGTCGTTGGCTGCGTCTAACTGCTCGGGCAAGGTGGTAGCCATGCAGGTGAGACGCGCCGATATTAACGGTAACAGTAACCGCTAGAGTTACTGTCCCGTGCACATGAATTTGGATATGCAAACCTCTAGATTCAAATCAATCTGACCATTTACCCTAGGGCACGTTTTGCCAATAACCTAAAGCCAAAGGCTTGCACAGCCAAAATTAGTGTTGCGGGGGGGATGGAGTGAGCCAGCCGAAAAACCGCCAAGCAGCAGGTGTTGGGGTCATGGTGGGGTCAATGTATTTTCCTTCGGTCACGGAGCTATTCTTGGCCCAGCCACCCATATATTTGATTACGGGTAGGGGCGCGCCGATGCAGCTGGCAACGGACGCTGCGCCTTTCCGGAGGCTGTGCGATGTCCACTTAAAACCGGGGGGCGCGGCCGTGTTGACTGTGAGGAGAGAGAGGGCGAGCCAGGCGGAGATGGTGGGAGCGGCACCCCAAGCGGCGGAGGGTTATGTTAGAGTTGGGAACGGATAGTTACACGGAGGTCGTGCCGGCCCCACAAGGGGGCCGGCTGTGGTGACTAGAGAAGTGAGTGGAGAGAGATGGCGGCCGGCGAAGGCACCGGCAAGGCCGGCCGACCGCCACTAATAGGGAATAGAGTACCGCTAATATCATAACACTAAGTACTAGAATGACAAATAGCTACCTTGTACATAAGTACTATGCAACGGGATGCTAGTGCTAACACCCCCCCTCAAGGTAGCCGAGGTCTTGACGTCGTCCTAGCTTGCGTTGAGGAAGGTGTCTTCTTGGTAGAAGGTGTAGTGCTTGTAGCGTGTGTCTCCGGCCGGGTAGGTGTAGCGACATGCGCTCACAAGAACGTGCCGCTACCGGCGAGTTGCCGATATGAAGCAGTTTCAAATGTACTGCGTAATGTACTATTCTCACATGTAGCGGGAAAAACTGTCCACGGGGGAATTAGCCGACGCATGAGAGCGACCGGCGAGGAAGAAGCACAGCCAACAAGGCCGTTAGGAGCGTGTAGGCACGCAAAAAACATAGACAGGCGCTCGTGTTGACTCCCCCTTTTCGCCGTGGGAAAGTTAAGCTCCTCGCTAAGTAAGGTGAGCGTTGCGGCATTACCTCGGGAAAAAACAATAACAGTACTAATTAAAGTACGAACGGGCCGAATTTTTCGCGGGTCGGTCTGAAAAACCAGATCCGGTCGAGAGCATCGGTAGGCTGAAGGCTAGGTGAGACAGAAAGCTGGGTGGGGCGAACGTGGCGCCGGGCGCTTTACACACGCTCTTCTCCTTTTTACGTGGGAGATGGTAGGAGAGTCGCGGACAACCAGCTCGAAGGCGAAGCGTGGGGTCGGTGGGACGATGAATTACTAGCGTGGCGCCGAGCGCTTTACACACGCTCTACTCTTTTTTACGTGGGAGTAGGTAGGACTAGCGTGGCGCCGAGCGCTTTACACACGCTCTTCTCTAGTGTAACTTGGTGGAGGGCCCATAACCTGTTAGTTGGGAACGGATAGTTACACGGAGGTCGTGCCGGCCCCACAAGGGGGCCGGCTGTGGTGACTAGAGAAGTGAGTGGAGAGAGATGGCGGCCGGCGAAGGCACCGGCAAGGCCGGCCGACCGCCACTAATAGGGAATAGAGTACCGCTAATATCATAACACTAAGTACTAGAATGACAAATAGCTACCTTGTACATAAGTACTATGCAACGGGATGCTAGTGCTAACAGGTTCAGCAGGTGAGAAGCTCCATAAGGCGTATGGGGGTGGCCGGTTGTAGAATTTGGAGCAGAACGCGACGCGGTGCTGCGTGTAATAGTCTAGCATGTCTGCTAGGACTGGGTTGGCCGCGACGGGGACAGCGATGACGAGCATGTCGCTGTTGGCGCGGCGCTTGTCGCCCTTAGATTTGCGCACGAACAGACAGATCTGTTGGGAAGGCCTGTCGACAGTTAGGTCGCCGGTCCGGGCGCCAGTTTCGGCGCGGCAGAAAAACATGTAATTGACGCAAACTGCTAAACAGGCTCTGAAACGTTGCAGCTGAGGAAGGGCGGCAGGTGTCCACGCGAAGGTACCGCGTAGAGCGGCGGCGGCGTGTAAGATGGCCTGGGCGACCGGTGCAGGTAGCGAGAGACGCGCGGCGGTAGGGAGTAGGCGGTGTTGTAGAATCTCGAGTCCACGGCGCGCGTCCGCTAGGAGCTCGCCCACGGCAACAGGTTGGCGCTGGTGGTCGCGGAAGAACTTGTTAACCGCTGAAAAGTAGGGTTGAAGCGAGCTGGCCGCGACCGTTCCTAGCAGGGCCAGCCACGCCGTGTAGCGTACCATTGTGGCCGGTGTGGCCTGTAGCGGAGCGATATTTTCCTCTGCACAAAAAATAGAAAACTGTCTGATTGCGCTGTGGTAGCTCGCGTACGTACAGGGCGCTAGCGAGTTGCTGAGTAGGGTAACCGCCGTAACCCCGAGCTTGTCCGATCCTAGGAGGTCTTGAAAAAAATCAGATAGATCGGAGGACCAGGGCGCCGGTGCTGCTTCACGGCGTAGGCCGTAGCGCGGCGGTCATGTACGCAGAGGGGGGACGCGCTGTACATGCGCATCTAATCGGTCCGGGCGTAAAGCTCGGCAAATCGCAACGCGGCGAATGTAGAGCCAAGAGGGGGTGAGAGCCGAAAGGCCACGATGCTCCACGCGGGAGATCCGACCCCTTCGCGCTTGCCCAGCCTGCCGGGAAAGAATAGGTCGCGGGACGCCGGGAAGTGCAGGGTCTCGGTTGCCAAGCGGGCGAACGCGTGGTACCACGTTTTGTTTCTCCAGTAGGGGGCGATGACCGTCGCCGCGGCTTGCGCTTGCGCTAGTTTTGCGGCGAGAGCCGGGAGGGCAGACCACGGTGGGTTTCAGTAGTTGTTTTCGCGTCTCCATGCAGCGTCGGGGAGGTGCAAGCAGTCGATGTCCTCGCACAGGGGGTCGCGCCAGCGGGCGTTGAAGCGTGGCAGTTGCGCGTTAAGCATGGACGCAAAACGATCGATCGTATGTGGGCCCCACCGGCTCTGAAGGTGGTCGAAAATCCGTGGGTATAGCTGCCAGTCTTCGGAGTCCATCTCGCGGCTTAGCGTGTCGGCCCAGACGTTGGCGGCCGACCGGATGTAGCGCGGGCGGATGTGGATGTCGTTGGTGTCGAGGAGGAACCACAAGCGCCGTAGCTCGGTCATCATGACGGGGGACCGGGACGTTAGCTTGGTTAGGGCGGCGACCACGGCAGTGTTGTCCTCGTGGAGGAGGACTTGTCGTCCTTGGAGTTGCGGTAAAAAAGATTCGACCGCGTGTCGAACCGCTCGAAGCTCCTTCCACGTAATGTGTTGGAGGCGGTCGGGAGCGCTCCAAAAACCGCGGGCTTGGTAATTGGCGTCCTCGTTTAGGACGGCTCCCCATCGGTAATCGCTCGAGTCGGCGTGTAAATAGGCGGTCTCGATGGGTTTGTAGATTGACCGGCCGTTGTGTTGGGTGGGCACCGTACGCCACCACTCGAGGTCGCGTCGAAGTTGGTGGGTGAGGCGCACGCGTCCCCCCCAACCAGTTCGTGTAGCCAAGACGTTGTGGAGCTCGCGCAAAAAGAATCGCGCGGGCGCGATGGCGAGGTAGAGAAACTGCGCTTTGCTCGCGAAGGCTGCTAGCTGACGTGTGGGCAGCCATCGAGCGTTTGACGCTGCTCGTCCGAGTAAGGACGAAGCGTGTTGTGCGAGGTGTTGCAGTTTTGCGAGTGGGGCGCAAAACTCGCCGCGTGGCAAATCTACCGTTAAGCCCAAGTGGTCGCCGACTTGCGTTGGCGTCCACACTCCTTTCTTGGGGTTGCGTTGAAGGCCGAGGCTGTCTAGCAGGGCTTGGACGCGTTGTCGAAGTAGTAACGCGTCGTCGTAAGAATCCGCCAAGAAGAGGAAGTCGTCCATGTAGGGGAGGAGTCGTGTACCTCGCCACCGCGCGTTCCGGAGCAAGCGTCTCGACGGTCGGCGTGGGCCGGTCGGTGTAGATGCGGGCGTGGGAGGTGGTGGGCGGCGTAGGTGGTTCGTAAACACTTGCGTGAGCTTTTAAAAGTAGTAAGCGGAGCCCGACCATCCCATGGGGAGGCACGCGAGGCGCCATAGGGTGCCGCGGTAGTTGACCGTGAAGTAATCTCGGTCTTCCTCCCGGATGCCAAGGGTGTAGTACCCATCGGCGAGGTCGAGTGAGACGAAGTAGTCCCCCGGTCGAGATAGATGGCGTAGGTGCTTGAGTGTCTCGCAGGTCATGTTGAAGGTTGAGCAGTAGCGGTTGAGTTCTCTAAGGTCGATAATCAAGCGCCATTGATTGCATCCGGGTTTGGGCGCCAAAAACATCCGGGAAACGTAGCGGGGGTTGGTCGAGCGCTCCCACGCACCGCAAGCCTCGAAGCGTGGGAGTTCCGAGTTGAGAAACTCGAGTTGATCGGGTGTTGCGTCTAGCATAGAGATGCCGTGGTTGAATGGTTTGGGACGTACGCCGTGCTTGAACTTCACGCGTACGCCGTGGCGGATCCAACTTAGGACTTGGCCGCTCGCGCCGATGCGCTCCCACTCCCGCCATTTTCGACGTACGCGGTGGCGCATGAAGGAAGATGTCGGGGAGCAGGAATCGGCGCGGCGGGCCACACCATCATTTCTTGCTTGGGGGTTTAGCCGGGTCGGTCGGCTTGGAGGGGGGGGTGGTGCGTGCTGCGGTTGCTGCTGTTGCAGCGGCCTTGCGTTTGTCGGCGGCGGCTTTGCGGGCTCGAGCGTCGGGACCTGTGGACTTGTCCGGCGTGATTCTCGCGAAAGCGGCGCCGGCGGCGGCCTTGCTGGCGGCGTGAAAACTGACTTCCAGCGTGCGGTCGACGAGCGCTTGGCGTAGCGCGTCCAATGGGCCGGAGACCGCGGTAGGGCGTGGGCGGCAGAAACGCTCGTAGGCCAATTCGGCAAAGACGCGGTCCGTATCAGTGCTCGTTTGTCCGCCCTTGGTGAGGCGGAGGAAGCCCAATCGAGTACGGGCGGCCTCCTCCGTCGCTGTGTGGGTGCGATGACCCGCTCGGATGAGGGAAATCGCTGCCGCCTGCTCTGTCGGTAGAGGTGGGCCGTGCGACAGCGTGTCCAAAGCCTCGCCAATTGCCGCGTTGGCGCAACTGTCGAAGAAGGCATAGCACCCGATGTGTAGGTACTCGTCGTAGGCTGATTGGGTGCGTTTGTCGCTTAGAGCTCGGGCGGTGTCGTCCGTGAGAGTCCACAGACGTGGCTCCTCGACGTCGCGAGGGGGACGTTCGAGGCCGGCCGGGATGACCTCGCCGCAGTAGGCGAAGTCGACGAAATCGGACGCGGAGGGGTCGGGTTCGTCGTCAAGCAGGTCGATAGGTGGCTCAAGGGCCGCCTTACCACCCGCCGTCGCTGTTGCGTCGGCGGGAATGGACTGTTGTCGATCAGTACTAGCAGGTGTAGCTGTCGTCTGCTGGAGCTAGACGAGTAAGGCAGCGTTAGCCGCCAAAAACTGCTCAGTAATCCGTTGTTCCGATGCCAAAACTGCCGTACGAATCTGTTCGGCTGTGCGTTGTTCGAGTGAGGTAGCGTGAGGGTCGGCCGCTGCGGCGGAGGTAGACTGCTCAGGTTGCATGTTGTGGAACTGCGTAGCTGAACGAGGGGAAGTGTCGCGTGACGCTCGAGTGCGCATGGGACGATGGTAAACTGACACCCTGCTCGACTACTGGAGTCGAGACTGCATTCGCGCGAAGCCTAGATTGGCTGAGCGCGAAAGCAGAGAGTGCCTAGGCTCGTGGCTAGCTACGCCTTATAAGGCACGGGCTAGCTAGAGCTGTCCGTTGGGGAAGTCGTTGGTCGTTGGCTGCGTCTAACTGCTCCGGCATGGTGGTTGCCCTGCAAGTGAGACGCGCCGATATTAACGGTAACAGTAACCGCTAGAGTTACTGTCCCGTACACATGAATTTAGATATGCAAACCTCTAGATTCAAATCAATTTGACCAATAAACCTAGCGATGAAAGCAAAATAAATTACATAATAGATTCATATAAATTCTAAAAGATTCATATATAAATCCCGTCGTTTTTTTTGTGCGCCCCCGGGATAAGGGACTAACAGGTAAGCCCGCATTAGCACTCCCTATGGGCGGCGTTTTGCAGGCAAACTAATCACATCGATATCATGCTCCCGGCTAGGCGAAAATGAAATGAAATTGTTTACAACAATACCAGAATTAACCGGCTGCTGTTTCTAGCCCCCCCCTTGCTTGTGCATAGTAGACTTATTTAGCTGGGGGCTGGACCGTGAACCACTAATCCCAACCTCTACATTGGCAGTGACGGTACCGTCGTCTAAAACATACACGTAACATTTTTTAAATTTTTTTGATCTATACGTGTTTTTTTCACATTAAACATCTATCCATACGTAATTTTTTGGAAACAATATGAGATAAAAAAGTGTCGCTAGTCTCCACGATACGCGGCCTTCTCCAACCGCTGCGGAGATGCTGATCAGCGAGGCTCGTCAGCTTGAGCTGGTCGAGGCGAACGTGCATGACCTCGGGTACCGTGCGACTCCGGTCGTGCCGGAGCTAGGGGGAAAGGCATGTGAAAAACCCTTCGCACAGATTTTCGTCGGTCCCGTCTCGATCCGTGCTCTTCCCCGCCCGAGGTAGTAGTTGCTCCTCCTGACGCACTTCGCCACCTAGTCGAGTCTTCCCTCCTCCTTCGGAGGCTGGGAAGAGAACATAACTAAGTTGCAGCCGGTGTCCGGTTGGCTCTCCTGCCCCCGTGCCAGATGTTCTCATGTCCCATGTCCTTAATCCGTCTATTTCCAACACCCATCTAATCGCGATGTGGCCGGCCGTACCCTCCCCCGGTGGTTTACGTTGTTAGGGGGCCGTCTCTACGAGCAGTGTGCCGTTACGATAACCCTAGGCACACTACCTGAGGCAGCGTGTCGATAACTGGGTACCGACTAGGGGAGGGGTGGGTCGGACACATGGATCGAGTCGCCGAACCACAAAAGATGTTGGGTACGGGAATACTTTTCCAAAAGCCCTCCGTACCGGGTTTTTCCGGCGGCGGTCGATCCTAAGGATCGCCGCCGCCAGACCGTGCTGCTCCTTCGACCGCGACCCACCTCCGTCCTACGTAGCTTCACGCCTCGCCCCAAGGGTAGACTTAAAACTATTGCAGGGCTGGCGGCTGCTAGCGAGCGCCGTACCCTAGCGCTGCTTCCCAGTTCCCGCCAGCTCCAACACCCTCGTCCCATCGCCGATCCGTCCGCACCCTTCCTCGCCTAAAAAATTCCGCAGACATCGGTCCCGCCGTGACGGGAGAGTATCTGTGAGTATTTAGTTGCTGAAAAAACATATCGGACTGACCGAGCGGGAGATCCATGTGCTGGTGTACGGATATTATGTTTTTCCAAAACGCTCCGTACATGGCTTCCCGACAGTTGTTGATCCCGCGGATCGCAGCTGTCTGTACCTCGTTCAGCCCCCTACCGTGCCAAGCCTGGCACGGCGACGGGGTTAACATCGCCCACCGCGTGGAGGTAGAGGTAGGCGCCGACGGGCCTGCGAGCGCACCCCCTTTCCGGGGCCGCCGCCGCTGCACCGCCGGCGGGCGCCCGGCTAGGCGACGGTCGTGTCAATGCACAAGGTACCATTGCACAAGATCCGAATGTACCGTATTGCGCTAACCCCGCATTGAGGCTAGTGCTGGAGTTCCACCAACTAAAAACCTTCCAATAAAACATGCAAACAATAATGAACGAATGCATTCCAAGAAAGGTTTGCCCTATCCATCCGGGCGTCGGGCCATTCGAGTTATGCGAGAAGGAGCATGACATTTCGGGAGTGAGATACACGAACTTCGAAGAGATAAATATTTAGTGTTTATGGCGTCATATATAAGGCTCCGAATCAGAGATCGATTAAAGATAAGTAATCGATGCATCGGCGTTTTTTCCAATTAATCAATTATCGATCTTTAGGCACTGCATTTATCGGATGCGTCGATCTTTAAAGCTTGACTTATCAAATGCATTGATATTTAAAGGCTCGACTTATCATATGCGTCGATATTTAAAGGCTTGACTTATCAGATGCACCAATCTTTAGTGCCGCGATTTATCATATGCTTAGATCTTTAGGCCGCGATTGATCGAATGCACTGATCTTTAGTGCAGCGATTTATCAGATACACCGATATTTTGGCCGGGATTTATCAAATGCATCGATATTTATTTATCGTTTCTACCGTTGATTCATTCTTGTATCCCGCGCGAGCTTAAATCGAATAGTGATTAGCTTTATATCTACATTAACCATATTAAAAAATCTAGCATATGAATAAGAATTGATGCTTTACATGCAAGTCAAATGTTCTTATGTAATCGAAATGGAAATATGGAGAAGGCGTTCAAGCAGAATTGCATTATCAATACTATACTCAGAATAGAATGCATCTATGGCCACCGTTGGTTATTGGATATATCAAGTGCCAACATAAGACAAAAAAATGTTCATGGATTGACCAATCAGCAACTCGTATGCGTCATAAAGGGGATCATTGTCTCGTTATTGCCATGCTTGGACGAAACGTGGTGATATCAACACCGATGACGGCCTAAAAAAGGATCATAGGTTACGAAGATTTTGATCGACGGATGTGATGTCATCTTACATATGCCATCATCTATCCATACATGTACTTCTGAAGAGCGTTGAAAAGTACATTATATTAAGCGTTTCTTGTTGTTCCTCTTCTTCGTAGCATGTCTAGAAATAGGACGAAATACATGAGAGTATATTACATTTCGTTTGGATTAAAAAAAGCGACAATATGGGGACAAAAAGTCAATCTACCAAGCGACTACACGTCTGTAGTCACCTTGAAAACCTCACGCCAGCCACAACAGTCACTAACAATTTTCACCCATATGTGCGGTGACCAACCGTGGATGGATGTCCGACTCCCACCATTATCAACTATCAAGTTTGTAGATTTGAACGCGACGATATCGTCGTTGAAAGTCTCCACTAGTGGGGCGCGACTTCTACAAGTTGCGTTGGGATGGCCTCGCATGTGCTCGACGCGGTATCGAAGACGATGCTACAAGACTTCCTCGACGCTTGCGCTAACTCGCATTCACCGTCGGAAGCTCTGCGACTCGCAAAGGTGCGTAGTGTGAGTCCGCGGTTAACAAATTGTGCAACAAACGACACCATTCGGTTTAGCAAGGGCTCGTCTCCGTCGATGCAAACACAAATGACTATTAGACGTCGGTAGTGGTATGGAAATTGTGAGACTCTCGACAGCTTCGATGCAAGTGAAGGCAGCGACTACTCATTTAGTTTGCGTCAAGGACGGTCTCGAGGTGAGTCCCATACGCTTTATTTCAAGTGCTGCTTTGCTCCTTTCCCGTCTACGTAGTCGTGCCCAGCTATGCCGGAATCCTGCAAATTCGCCCCCGCGCGCGCGCGCGCGCGTGTGTGTGTATGTGTGTGTGTGTGTGTGTGTGTGTGTGTGTGTGTGTGTGTGTGTGTGTGTGTGTGTGTGTGTGTGTGTGTGTGTGTGTGTGTATGTGTGTGTGTGTGTGTGTGTGTGCTTCGCAACTCTTACTTGTAATTTATATTCTCACCGTGATGTGACGAGTACAATCCTGCAACAATACATTGCAAGACATTGTACATGTATTCGTTACTAATTCCAATTCGTGCTTTTCCATCGGACGGACGTACAACGTGGGTACGTCGCTACTCTAATATTCATAAGGGTTCTCATGCATATTGTACGACCAATACCTCATGGTACGTACAAGTACGCACAGTTAATCTAACTAGCCAGACGACGCGCCTAAGCGAGTTCTCCAATGCAGAATAGGCCGCGTCGTGATTCTCCATGCTAGACGAGCCGCGTCTCTAGACAGTTGACGACGGTTGGAAAGCCTTAACGCCTGACACGTAAGCGAGGCAAGCAGGCGTAAGCTATCTGGGCAGAAACCTATTTAAGCCATGTACAATAGAGGGAGGTGACAGAACCATTTAATAATTCCTTTGTTTACTTACAACATATACTGCTAAATTACAAGCAGTGAATCATCCTCTCATCATCGCCCGTCTGCATTGACTTTGACATCAAGCAGCGACAGAACGGAATAGATTAGAAATAATTTGTGCTAGCGTTTAGCTTAAGAAGGCTAATCGCCACACTGGTTTCGGAGCTCTATGGTCGACACACGTTTTCGCTACCATTTGATTCGCTCGACGCTGTTTGATTGATTCGAAATGGATTTTGTTGGACCTAGACGTTATGTGGTGGTCGTACTTCACGTTGGAGGGACTAAACTGTCAAACGTTAAGTTTGTTTTACAACGCGAGCCTCGTACCGGTAAGACTTGGTTCCCGGTTGGCTCAGTCACAGCTAACGAAGAGCATGTCGATGCTGCCGTTCGTGAGTTACATGAGGAAACAAGCCTTATCTTGACTCCGGATGATTTGACGCTGTTGAGTGACGCACTTGTTCGTGTCGCGTTACCTTTCGGACAACAACTCGTGTACATTTACTCGGCTTCTGTTCTTGTTCCGAACGTTGCGACTCACTTGCGTACTCATGCTCAGCTCGAGCAGGCTGTTACGGCTCAGTCGACTATTAATCCGGATGGTTCTTACGTCGTCCCGGAAACACTTGATATCGGTGGTCTGAATCTTACGCCCGCCAAGACGGGGTTACTTCATGCTATGGAGCATAAGAGCGAGTTACTTCACTTCGGTTACGTGACTCAATGGGAAACTTTTCGTCGTGCAGTCTATACGTCTCAGGCACTCTTCCATGACGACACGACTATCCCGAGGCAGTTTTCATGTACCCCCTTTTTACATCGGTGGATTCTGGCCCTATCTGGCTTCTCATTCGTGGTTACATTAATCAGCTGTGTGGTGAAACACCGACTGATTTACGTGTGGGTACACCTATGCCTACGCGCAACTTGGCGGGCTTACATGTGGCCCTTACGGAGACTCAACGCAAGACAGCGATTAACTCCCCGTTTCAGTCAGGTGAAAATGCCCGTAACTTGGAGGATTGGCTTGAGGCGCAACCTCAGCGCTTTCTTTTGCGTGGCATTACGGCTGATTCGTACGACTCAGTTATCTGGGTTACTTCACAGTTTTTTGGACATCTGAATGGTTGGTGGTTGAACCGGAAAGTGCAAGCCGCTATCCCATCTACGTTTGACTTGCTTGTCGAGGAACTGCGGAAGACTACTTTTTTCCCGAACATCCAAGATGGTGCGATTAACGCTCTGCTCAACCTTACGCAAGGCAGCATGAGTTACGCTCTCTACACCAAGCAGTTCAACGACTTTTTACGTCGGTCGCGTCAGGATCTTACGGCTAATGTTAAGTGCTTGCGCTTTATCAATGGTATGGCTAACTTCGCGTTGAAGACTCAAGCTAAGTCACACCGTTCTCAGAAAGGTTACAACGTTACACTGATGGAGCCGCAAAGTTTCATGAACGACGTCGTAACATATTCACCGGAACTCGGCGGAATACGGTCTACCGATGGTCCATCTACAACACAACATGGGCTTTGGGGTTGGCGGACGTGAACGTCCGGACGTTCTGCATGGCGCGCGGGAGTGCGCGGGGCCCGTGAAAGGAGGGTAAGCTGTCGGGGAGACAATATTCAAATATTTAAACGTTGCGCCTTTGAGTGTGTACCGTCTTAGGAGGTTACGGATCCACTCACCGGGGTGAGCACGGCTCGGGCGGGAGGAGGTGGATGGAAAATGTTGTTCAAAGGGCCCGGTGTCCACGAATTTTCGCTCCTCTCTGTGAGACGACCGCCACGGTGTGGTGGTCACCAAGATGTGGCCATCCAGTGGAATCTGCCCCGCGGCTGAGAAATACATGCACCCCGCCCGCCCGCGTTTGAAGGCCAACCAGGTTGGGTACTCAGCTAACGGTTGGGCCGCGATGTTGAGCGTGTTGGAGATGTTCGGCCTCCACGTGTGCAACATGCTGGGCGTGAACCATGTCACCTAGTTTTCGCAGTGGCTAGCCGTCAATGTGATGGACGGCAACACTGGGACGGTGGTGTGACGAGTACTATCATGTAACATTACATTACATGACAATGTATATGTACTCGTCGCTAGTCTAATCCGTACTTTTCCTTCGAAAGTACGTACAACGTGGGTACGTCGCTACCGCAATTTAGCGAGGGTACTAGTGCCAATACCTCATGGTACGTACATGTACGCACATTTAATCTAACTAGCTAGACGACGCGCAGGTTTGATTTACCGAGGTAGACAAGCCGCGTCGCTAGTTTGTTGCGGCCGTCAGAAGAGCCCTAGCACATGGCACGAGGGCCAAGCGAGAGCATGTGCAAGCTAGCTAGGCCAAAGCTATTCAAACCTAGTGCAATAGAGGGAGGTGACATAATCTTATAACAATTCTTTTGTTCATTTATAGTATATAGTTAAACACTAAAAAGTCAAGCGTCTTCACATATTTCACTCCATTTGCACTTCCAGCTGCAACAACATCATCCGCAAACAAGAATAGAACATATTTGTGTCTACAATTAGCTCTTCGAAGGCTACTTGTCACAATAGTGTCGGAGCTTTTAGATCTACGCACGCTTTCGCTTATGTTTGCACTCGTTCGATGCTGATTGATGGATTCGACATGCCTTATGTTGGACATGGAAACTACGTTGTGGTCGTACATCCCGTCGGAGGTTCCAAAGCCTTAAACATAAAACTCGTGTTCAACATGAACCCCGTTATGGTAAATCTTGGATTCTTGCCGGTTCGATTTTGCCTAACGAAGAGCCCGTCGACGTTGCCGTTCGCGAATTATTTGAGGAAATTGGCGTTACTTTGACCGTCGATGATTTGACGTTGTTGAGTAACAATCCTATTCGAGTTCCGTTACTTGATGGCACCCCCACCCCTCCCGCTCATACCATCAACCGCGCGGAACTAGCAAGCATAGATATTGGCCTCCAACTCGGCCATACCCACCTCCTTAAAGACAGTGCGTGCTCCCTCCGCCTCATACAAGGCTACATGAAGTGCCCATCCGCATACCGTCACAACATCCACCGTGACACGCTCCTCTCCATCACACACACCCTCAAAACCCCCTGCGAGTCAGGCATCCGCACACACCTCGGCAAAATCAGAGCACACAACCGCTCACTCGGCAACGACCTAACACACACTCGCTAACCAAGTTGCGGCCGGATACTCACCCGACACAACATACACCACAGGTTCAGACGTGTCAATAGGCCACTAGACCACGCCATACAATGTGGCGGTTAGCCTCCTCAAGCTAAACGCTAGCACAAATTATTTCTAATCTGTCTAGTTATGTCGTTGCAAGATGGCAAAATGATGTTGTCGGGAGACGATGGTGAAAGATGTTTCACTGCCGTACTTAAGCAATATATGTTGTAAGTGAACAATGGAATTGTTAAATGGTTATGTCACCTCCCTCTACTGCACTGGGCTTAAATAGGTTTCTGCCCAGATTGCTTACGCCCGCAAGCTACGCTTACGTGTCAGGCGTTAGGGCTGTCTAACCGTCGTCATCTGTCCTGAGACGCGGCATGCCTAGCATTGGGTTTCACGACGCGGCCTCTCTTGCATCGAAGAACTCGATTAGGCGCGTCATCTGGCTAGTTAGATTAATTATGCGTATTTGTACGTACCGGGAGGTACTGGTCGTACTGTAGCATCAACACCCTTTATGAATATTGCAGTAGCGACGTACCCACGTGTGTACGTCCGTCCGTTGGAAAAGCACGAATTAGATTTTGTAACGAGCACCCGTACAATGACATGTAATGTATTGTTGCAGGACTGTACTCGTCACAACACCCTCATACCAGAAACCCTAGGGGAACCCGTACCCTACAAATATACCAACCTCAAAAGCAGACGCACACACATACATCATGAAACACACACACACACACACACACACACCCCTCTCACACACCGCCAAACATGGTGCCCTCCTCGCCAGCGCCGCGGAGGACGGAGCCGATTTCACATTCCACAAAAAACCACACATCACTCACCAACATCCAATTCACCCACAAGCAAGAATTCTTGTGGGGCGTACACAACACCCGCCTCCTCACCCACAACCCCAATGTGCGTTGCCCCATGTGTGGCCAATTCACCAATAACGGCCACATGGCCGGTAACTGCCCCACCATGTATGGCCTAAGACAAGACCGCCACAACAACGCGCTACAACTCCTCCTCTCCCTCATGGAACGCCACTACAACGGAGGCCGATGGGAGACCATCACCACAGACTTTGGTAAAAAAACCCATCACATCCTTCACATCCTCCACTCTCACCCATACCCCTCTTGACTGTCATCTCCCTCACCCCACCCACATGCCCATCCGCCTTGCTGCTGCCGACGAAGGCCTCTCTCCATACTCACTCACCTCATGCCCTGCCGTCCTCCCCATCGAGATCCCCCCCCCCCCCCCCCCCGCGCTGAGACCCCCGGGCACACAAACCCGATTTTATCCGCCTCCTCGACCCCCGATACGTCGGTCACACGAATGGTAACCGCCGATATTCGTCAATAACAAATATTTATAGGGGAATGGAAATACTGCACGGACCACAACCTCTCCCACAAAGCTCAAATGACTCGCGCCAAATACCCCCCCCTCGCCAATGCCATCCCCCAACACTCGCCAGGTACATAAGTCGACATCCTTCCCATCGTCATGAGCCGCACGGGTACACCGCACTCATCCACCATCACAAGTCTCACCTCTCTTCTCACCCTCCGCAATGACCCTCATGACAAACTCATCTCGAAAGCACGACTCGACATATCACGCATCATTGCAAAACTCCATACGCACACTGTCCAATGGCTGCATCATCTCCTACTCATATACCGCATCAAATCCCGCACAACCACTCGCCGCGCATCCGCACACTGCACCTACGCACGCCCCTAACTGCACGGAAATTGGAAATTGTTTACAACATGTGCCGGCAAACTGGACCGACTGCCGTCTCTCGGGCCACTCTACTTCGCCATACAGGACTTATTAGCAAGTTGGGCCCGGGTCTCTTCGACCAGGTACACCTATCGACACACCTAGCTTCACTGTGTGTCGAAGAACGTATCCTACCGTCACTAAAGACAGTAAAAAGATCCAAAGTACTACTAAAGTACTAATGAACCTCAAAAACACGGGGATGGGTCGGTAGCTCGAATGAGCAACGCCGATCGTCTTCGCTCTGGGCCTGGCCTCCCATCGAGCGCAAGACTGGTGGACAGGGCCGCTGAACAGCGTGTACCATTCACCTCTCCCCACCCGAGCCTAGCTCAAAATGGTCAGTGGATCCGTAGCGACACCAGACGGTACACACTCAAAGGCGCAGCTTCCAGGGATTTGAATTTCATCCCCCCGACAGCTATCGCGCCATCCACTTCGAAAACCACACATGTACCCGTCAAAGTACTGCGACACACCAAAAAACCACATCGCTTACAAAAAGTCTCTTCCCCGGTAGGCGGCGCGCCACTTCGCGCCCCTCCGAGCGTCCGGACGTCCCTGTCCGCCGCCAACATCCACCAAACCCAGGCCCCATCGGACCTGGTCGCGTGCAGCCAACACGCGCACTACTCTCAAACACCTCCTCGAAAAGCCACACTCAACTCCACTACTTATCTCCACCACTCGAAATCCTGCTCGAACGCCATGTCTTCGACCCCTACCCCCCCCCCCACCTACAGGCAGATGCTTATGCCATCGCGGGATCGGCCCGTGAAGGCGCCCACCGCGGACCCTTACAACCCCCGGAGCTATCAAGCGGGACATCCGCTCGCTCTACTCAACACTGTGCCCCAACCACCCCCATCCGCCCAAGACTTGGGCACCGCTTTGGAATCCTCATCAGTCAGAGGACTCCGGACGCCTCCGGTCCTCGCCGCTCCTAGGTCAACCACTGACCTGGGACGGGCCGCTGACTCAACAACCCCCACAGACGACCCGTACTGGTGCGATCGTCCCGCTCTGTCCCACAGTAAGGACCAGTCTAACACCTCCCGTCCCCTCCCGCTAACCCCCGCTGATACTCTCGTTACCAGCGCACTTAAACCGATACCCTTCCCTCACCTTAGTGCGTCCCAACCACTGTGCTGTAAAGTTCGACCACTAATGCACCATCATGTACCTCGAAAATCATCTTCTTTAATCAGAGACAACAAAATTTATTATACAGGCCTGATCCCTGCCCCTGCACACGCCACTGCCCTGATCTGTACTCACCGACGCCCCCTCCCCTCTCATGCTACCTACCTACCCCGCAACTACACTAGTCCACTCGCAGCTGCTCAAATTGCCTGGCCTGTCGCGCCGGCCCTTGCTCTACACGCTCCCTCTCGCCCGAACTCGCCGCTCGCCGACCGCCACCCCCCGTCCCACAACACGGCCCTGTATATTACCCAGCGACCCCTCCCGCTAGCCTGCACTGATACACTGGTTATCAGGGCACTTAAATCGAAACCCTCTCCCCACCTTAATGCTTCCCAGCCAAAGAGCTGCACAGTTCGATCAATAATGCATCACCCTGTAACTCGCAAAAAGTCGTCTTCCTTAGAAATTTTATTTACAGGCCTGATTCTTACAACTGCACTAACCACCGCCCTGATCAGACACCCCCGTCTCCCCTCTTCCTGCTGCCCTCCCCCTGCTCCCTCGCTCTATCCCTCACTCGCTCCAGTCGTTGCTCCTCTCCGCTTCATCCTTTTCTATTTTACCTTTCTTCCCTTTTTTACTTTTACCGCGATAACACGCCTAACTCAACAGACACTAGCGCTTACCTGCGATTACCACACTGTAGAACCTAGTGCACTCGCTCTACCTCCCCCCTTTTACACGCCCCATGCTCTGCCCTACTCGCCCGTCGCTGTGATAATGGCAGTGCTTCCCCTGCAGAGTTTAGCCCACCCGACCTGCTCTACCCGAATAATTAACCGATCACCCGCCCCCCCGCGCACCCCCCTGCCCCGGAAATATCGCCCCTCCCTTACAGAATCAGTCTGGCAGTCCCGAACCCGTAACAGTCCCTGCGATACACGTACTCCCTCGCCCCTACAGTCCCCACTTCCTTTAGGCCTGCTCCGAGGCTTCTCTCGGAAGCCCCGAAGCACTTTTGATACGATATCGACAGCCCCCTCTGTCACAGTTCCCCACTATCGCCCTACTTCTAATACCTACCCCACCTTGCTTACAATTTTTCAATCCCCCCTCCCCTACCCTCTCATCCTCTCCCCGCCATCCCTACACTTACCACCCTCTCTTAAGCTCAGAAAGACCACCCGTTCCAAGGAGCTTCTACTCGCCGAAATGCGCATGACGTCGACGAACGGACCCTCCGGAGCCTCAGAACCTCGCCCTCGACAAGCCTCGGCCGGCAAGGCCGCTTCTCATCATTAGTCCCCCACACGACGGGCCTCAAGGCCCAGAGGTTCGACCCCACAACCAACCCCCCACCCCCCAGCTAGATATCCGACGACACACTACTACCTCCATGCTTCCGCCAACTCTCCCGGCCCACTTTACTCCACGCACCTGTTGCACCGTCTTACATAACTACCTCTTCGACCTAAACCTTGAATACGGCCTCCCTACACCCATCGGTTGCCTCGATTCCTCTGCGGTGCTATCCTTCCAATGGGGTCGTTACCAGGACCTCTCCAACCTCTACTGCCTTGCTACGACGTTATCCAAACTCCACTCCACTCCCACCGCCTCGTACACAGTTATTACTAACAACGAAGTCGATAACCACCACAGCAACTCCCAATTCCCCAGCCACTGGACTAACCTCGCCAACCGAGGCGCCCTCCCCCGTCCGGGGACGCCTAACCACTCTCTCGTGATCCTCACATGGCAACACTCACACTTCGGCCTCCTACACCTAACCCACACCTCAGCGACATGGATCGACTCTCTTCATCACCCTCCTCCGCCCGACCTCCTCGCCCGCTCTCTCAATCTCCTCTCTGACTGGAACTCCTCCCCCCCCCCTCCCGTCGGTACCCTACGCTTCCTCCCCTCATCCCCCCCTCCCCTCCTCTCCTCCCCCCTCCCTTCCAACCTCCACCCGTAGAACGCCCCCCCGATGACCCCCCCCGCACCACCCCCTCCCTCCCCTCCCCCATCCTTCCACACCACACATCCCAACCACTACACTTCATCACCCTCAACACCCGCGGCCTACACACCTCCATTATGGATGTTGAACACCTCTCCACCACCCACCAACCGGACGTCTTAATCCTCACCGAAACCAACCACGACACCCACAAGTCCCGCTGGCGCATAGCCCTCCCCCAATACCACCTCAAAAGCTCCCGACCTTGCTACTCAACTGTGCCCCTACCCAACGCAGGCGTTCTCTTCGCGGTCCGCCGAGCCTCATTCCAATCTGCCACTGTCCTAACCCCGCCCCCCCACCTCATCCCCCATATCGCCGGACTAAAAATCGTCCCCCACTCAGGCACCCCTTACCTCCTCATAGGTACTTATATGCCCCAGCTCTACACCCCCCAACTGACCCGCCTCTACGCAGAAGTTGCAGCTTGGGGCCTCCGCCTAGCGGACGACCACCCGCAACACCGCACCCTCTGGGGAGGAGACTTCCAATCGACCACCCACACAGGTACAGGACACCCTGCCTTCACCTCCTTACTCAAATCCCACCTCCACCCCCTCCACGACCCCATCCCTACCTTCCCCCGCAGCGGGGGCTGCCTTGACCACTGGCTCACCACGCCTCCTTCACCTATCACCCTCCCACCATCCTCTTGCTCGATATTCCCCTCCCCCTCCCACTTTACTGACCACTCTGCAATCCACCTCGTCATTCCCGCCCCTTTCTCCCTCATGGCACACCCTCCCCCTCCCCGTACCCACCCCCACACACATCACACAACGCGCAAACTCACCTTTCGACTTCCCCTCACACCCGACCACATAAAAGCGTACCAATCCAGCACCCCCGACCTCATCAACCAAACGGCCGCCCTCCACGCAGAAATTCTCAACACCTCACACACCTCGGCCTCCCCCGACACCCTCGACACCCTAGCCTCACAATTCACCACACTCCTCTCCCATCACATGAACCACGCAGCCACAGTTTGGCCCCTCCTCCCCGCCAAGAAACCCCGCCCACCCCAAGCGTCCCATGACCCTACTTGGCTAACAAATAAAACACGCACTCACATACTCAAACTCCGTAAATGCAGCAAAAATAACGGCCCCCTCCCCATCGCCCAAGCCCTCTTAAACACAACCGACTATCTCTCCCCTGACGCCATCAAACAACAGTGCCAAGCACGCATACGCCAGCTCCTTCACGCCACCACCACGGATAAGATAAAGAAAATAAAAACTCGAGCCAATGCGGCCTACGACACCTGCCCCAAACTCTCCCACCGCCGATTGAAAATTAAAAGCGGCCTCCTACCCCCCGCCGGCGCCGCCTCCACCCTCCACCGCATTACCAAACCCGATAAAACCACCGCATCCTCTCCCTCCGCCGTCATTGACGCGGTACACTCTCACTTCGCTAGCGAACTCGGCTGCGCCACCCCACACGAACTACCCACCCCCCCATGGGAGCTCCCCGACAACCCCGACAACTTTACCATCGAACCCCGCGGTGACCCCTCTCTCACCCTTGCCGACATGATTACCCGCGACACTTTCGATAAAACCCTCAACTCCCTAGGCACCGGCAAAGCCCCCGGCCCCGACGGTATCCCCAATGAAATAATCAAATTCCTACCACCGGCGACCCGCTCCGCCCTCTTCTCTCTCCTCTCCCTCCTAGCACACAAATCCTACACTCCTCCTGATTGGTGCCACAGCACAACATGCCTCCTACATAAAAAAGGCGACCCCTCCCTCCTCGATAACTACCGCCCTATCGCCCTCATGAATAACCTCCTTAAACTATGGACAGCACTAATAAAAGACGCAGGCTCGAAGTACGCCGAAACCCACGGCATTCTCAGCGACCAACAAGACGGATTCCGACAACACCGCAGTATCCACGACGCCCTCTCCTCCCTCATTATGACAATGGAGGACGCGAAACTCCACAACAAAGACATCTACGTCATGTACGCCGATTTCAAAGGCGCCTTCAACGCCGCGGACCACCGTATCATGTTCAAACACATGCGTCAACTCGGTATGCCCCCCACCTTTGTCGACACATGCGAACACCTCTACGGGGTCTCAACCACAGACTATATTACACCACATGGCCCCACCCCTTCTATAGACATTAATCGCGGAACCCTCCAGGGCGACACCCTCTCCCCCTTTCTATTCACCCTCTTCCTTGAACCCTTTCTTCGCTGGCTCACGGTGGGAAGCCGGGGATACCGCCCAGGCCCCCCCGCTACTAACGTCGACCCCACAGAACCCACAGCCACATACCCAGGACACGGATTCGCCGACGACCTCAGCCTTGCCACGGGCTCGACCCCCAACATGACCATCCAGCTCAGAAAACTCTCCCTCTTCAGCGCCTACACGGGCATGACCGTCAACATCCGCAAATGCTGCATCACCGGCGCGCTCTGGCGCACAGGCAACGCCCTCACCCTCGCCAACACTACCCTCCTCGCATCCCGCCTGCAGACACAGTTCATCTCCCTAAACTCCACCCCGGCCCCCATCCCCTCCATTAGCCCCAGGGACACATACCGTGTCCTAGGGGTAGAACTCAACACCTCCCTCAACTTCACCAAACACTGGCAAGAACTCAAACGCACCACTGCATCCCTCATCACCACCCTTTCCACCTCCCCACTAACACAATCCCGCAGAATCAGGGTCATCCGTGGACTCCTCATCGGAAAGCATTTCACCCTCCAGCTTGGCCTCTTCACCGACTCCCAACTCGACACTCTCGAAGGACAAATCTGCCGCGCACTCCGCTCCGCCGTCTCCTCGGTACGTAACCTTCCCCGCACCGCCCTCCACCGCCCTACCTCAGACCTAGGATACGGCCTCCCCTCCCTCAAAGCCCACGCCGCACAACTCACAGTTTGCCACCTACATAAAATCATGAACAACTCGGGCTACAGAGGCCACATGGCCCGCGCACACATACGCACCCTATCCACCACGTACTCCCACTGGCCCTCGGAATCCATCATGTCAACATGTTACACCCCACCCACACTCAAGTGCTTAGTCCGAGCTCAACGCGATGCGGGCACCCTATTCCACAACATCCCTCCACTCTCCCTCACCAACCCTATCGCCTCCACAATCCGCGCCCACTTCACCACTCAAGACAACGCCCTCCTCGCCTCACTCCGGGACAAAGCCACACACATCACCGACCCTCACACATATAAACAAGCCTACTGCGATTTCTCTCCCCGCAAAACACACGCCTCCCTCCTACCCCGCCTCACCCCCCTCTGGAAAAGTAACATCACCTCGTGGCCACAAGTCCTCCTCAGAGCCACCTCATCCTCCTTCATCCTCAAATCATGCAAATCCATCACCACACTCACGGGGTCCACCACCCCACTCTCAGTTCCCATCCGCCTCCTCGCCGCAATCCTCACTGAACCCCTCGATACTATCCACAACCGCCTCCCCATCACAAGCCTCACTACCAACCAAGCATCCCCCCCCACCACTATACACCCCTCATGGATTCCCCTCCTCTCCCCTCACCTCCCCCGCTCGCCCCCCACCCTCTCATCAGGCATCTACACCCCCCGCACCACTCACCCCACCCCCACCGCACCCACCACACACTTAGACACTGAATACCTCACCCCCTCAGACCACCACTACCCTCCCTGCGACGTAACACGCATCATTTCCAAACACAAGGACACAGAATACGGCCAGACGCAGTACATGGTTGAATGGGCCCCGGAACACCTCACGGAATGGGACATTCAGTTACAACTCGACGACGGCTTCCGCCTCATCTCCTCCACTCCTACATCGGTATGCCTCCCCTCCCCCTCCCCCACCGCCTGCTCCATGTGTCATGACCCCCTGCACATAGAACCCTCCTCCACCTGCTGCACATGCCCGCACTTTGCCATACACTCCCAATGCCGCCCAGCTCAGGGACCCGCCTCATGGCAGTGCGACTGGTGTGCTCGCGGCCAACACCACGACCTCACCCACCTCCACGAAGTGCAGTGGGCCCCGTGCCTACAACTCCACGACACCATCAGTGAGACCCCCTCCGGCCCCACCGCCCTCACCGCATTTAACTCAGGCTATGTCCCCTCCACCACACCCATTTTGCCAGAACCCGGACCCCCTCCGTGGTCACACCCCCTAATCACATTCAACCATGACCCCATCAACCCCGACCTCGACATGCTCCCTACCGGTAAATTCGCTATCCACGCACACCCATCACTCCTCGCCCCGCGTCCGCCACCTCTTTCAGCTCTTTCGCCCCGACCTCTCGCAGCATACGTTCGAAGAGGAGGTCTACCACCTCCTGACCCGCCTAGGTTCCCGCTCAGAAATCCACTCACCCACACCCGCCACCACTCCCTAGGCACCGGCAAAGCCCCCGGCCCCGACGGTATCCCCAATGAAATAATCAAATTCCTACCACCGGCGACCCGCTCCGCCCTCTTCTCTCTCCTCTCCCTCCTAGCACACAAATCCTACACTCCTCCTGATTGGTGCCACAGCACAACATGCCTCCTACATAAAAAAGGCGACCCCTCCCTCCTCGATAACTACCGCCCTATCGCCCTCATGAATAACCTCCTTAAACTATGGACAGCACTAATAAAAGACGCAGGCTCGAAGTACGCCGAAACCCACGGCATTCTCAGCGACCAACAAGACGGATTCCGACAACACCGCAGTATCCACGACGCCCTCTCCTCCCTCATTATGACAATGGAGGACGCGAAACTCCACAACAAAGACATCTACGTCATGTACGCCGATTTCAAAGGCGCCTTCAACGCCGCGGACCACCGTATCATGTTCAAACACATGCGTCAACTCGGTATGCCCCCCACCTTTGTCGACACATGCGAACACCTCTACGGGGTCTCAACCACAGACTATATTACACCACATGGCCCCACCCCTTCTATAGACATTAATCGCGGAACCCTCCAGGGCGACACTCTCTCCCCCTTTCTATTCACCCTCTTCCTTGAACCCTTTCTTCGCTGGCTCACGGTGGGAAGCCGGGGATACCGCCCAGGCCCCCCCGCTACTAACGTCGACCCCACAGAACCCACAGCCACATACCCAGGACACGGATTCGCCGACGACCTCAGCCTTGCCACGGGCTCGACCCCCAACATGACCATCCAGCTCAGAAAACTCTCCCTCTTCAGCGCCTACACGGGCATGACCGTCAACATCCGCAAATGCTGCATCACCGGCGCGCTCTGGCGCACAGGCAACGCCCTCACCCTCGCCAACACTACCCTCCTCGCATCCCGCCTGCAGACACAGTTCATCTCCCTAAACTCCACCCCGGCCCCCATCCCCTCCATTAGCCCCAGGGACACATACCGTGTCCTAGGGGTAGAACTCAACACCTCCCTCAACTTCACCAAACACTGGCAAGAACTCAAACGCACCACTGCATCCCTCATCACCACCCTTTCCACCTCCCCACTAACACAATCCCGCAGAATCAGGGTCATCCGTGGACTCCTCATCGGAAAGCATTTCACCCTCCAGCTTGGCCTCTTCACCGACTCCCAACTCGACACTCTAGAAGGACAAATCTGCCGCGCACTCCGCTCCGCCGTCTCCTCGGTACGTAACCTTCCCCGCACCGCCCTTCACCGCCCTACCTCAGACCTAGGATACGGCCTCCCCTCCCTCAAAGCCCACGCCGCACAACTCACAGTTTGCCACCTACATAAAATCATGAACAACTCGGGCTACAGAGGCCACATGGCCCGCGCACACATACGCACCCTATCCACCACGTACTCCCACTGGCCCTCGGAATCCATCATGTCAACATGTTACACCCCACCCACACTCAAGTGCTTAGTCCGAGCTCAACGCGATGCGGGCACCCTATTCCACAACATCCCTCCACTCTCCCTCACCAACCCTATCGCCTCCACAATCCGCGCCCACTTCACCACTCAAGACAACGCCCTCCTCGCCTCACTCCGGGACAAAGCCACACACATCACCGACCCTCACACATATAAACAAGCCTACTGCGATTTCTCTCCCCGCAAAACACACGCCTCCCTCTATACCTCGTCGCTAACCCCCTCGCACTCACCACCCTCCCGTCACCCGCAGCCATGACCGCACTTCACAACACTCTCGAATCTATATACGACACTCACCTCCCCAACCCCATCATCACCCCCCCTCCTCCACACCTCTTTGTCACATACTCACCCCACTCAGCAGGTATATACCACCGCCCCCCAAACCCAACTCACCCCCTCACATACCCCCTCCCAGACCGCGTGCATCTAACGTACCCCCCCACCAGAGGCACCCCTGCTTGGAACTGGCAGGACTTCGTATACACGGACGGCTCGAAAAAAGGCGGCTCGACCCCCCTCGGAGCAGCAGCTACCCACCCCGCCTCGGACACCCGAGTCAAAATCATGGTGACCTCTACCCCTCCCTCACATACAATAAATCGTGCTGAATTAGCTGGCATAGATATTGGCCTCCAACTTGGCCACACCCACCTCCTCACAGACAGTGCGTGCTCCCTCCGCCTCATACAAGGTTACGGCAACGACCTCGCAGACACCCTCGCAAACCAAGTCGCGGATGGTCACCCACCCGATACTACATACACCACAGGTACTGAAGTCACAATAGGCCACTGGACATGGCCATACACCCTCATCCCACAAACGCTAGGGGACCCCGTAACCTACAAATACACCAACCTCAAATCCGACGCACACACCTACAGCACAAAACACACACACACTCCTCTCTCGCGAACAACCAAACACGGTGCCCTCCTCGCCCGCGCCGCGCAGGACGGCGCCGATTTCTCTTACCACAAAAAACACTCAACCCTCACAAATATCCAGTTCACACACAAACAAGAATTCATGTGGGGTGTCCACAACACCCGCCTACTTACTCACAACCCCACCCTGCGCTGCCCCCTATGTGGCCAATTCACTAGCAACGGCCACATGGCCGGTAACTGCCCCTCTATGTCTGGTCTAAGACAGGACCGACACAACAGCGCTCTGCAACTCCTACTCTCCCTACTGGAACGCCACAACGGAGGGCGATGGGAAACCATCACCGCAGACTTCGGTAACAAACCCATAAAATCATTTGATTCCCCCACCCCTGCCTGCACCCCACTTGACTGCCACCCACCTCACCCCACCCACATGCCCACCCGCCTTGTCGCTGCTGACGAAGGTCTCTCGCCCGATTCCCTCACCTCGTGCCCTGCCGTCCTCCCACCTGAGATTCTCCCCCCCCCACTTCGTCCCCCTGCACACAAACCTGACTTCATCCGCATCCTCGAACCCCGATTCGTTGGTCACTCCAACGGTCGCCGACGTTACGCATCCATAAAAAAAATCCAGATAGGGGAATGGAAGTACTGCACAGACAATAACCTCTCGCACACAGCTGACCTCATACGCACCAAATACACACCCCTTGCGAACGCCATCAGACACCACTGGCCGGGCACAATGGTCGACATCATACCCATAGTCATGAGCCGCACCGGTACACCACACTCCTCCACCATCACGAGTCTCACCTCCCTTCTCACCGCCCGCACCGACCCTCCAGATAAACTCGTCTCCAAAGCACGCCTCGACACATCTCGCATTCTTGCTCAACTCCATACGCATACTGTCCAATGGCTGCATCACCTCCTACGCATATACCGCATCAAGTCCCGCACGACCTCCCACCGCGCATCCGCACATTGCCTCCACGCACGACCCTGAATGCATACAACCTTCGCCTCTACTTGCACCCTCCCCGGGGGGAGTAAAACCCCCGAACACCCTTGGAGAGGTTGGATTAGGTGGTTAACGGTCTAGCCCTGACTTGTAAGTTCCCTGTATGGCATAGTTGGGAGGGCCCAGAGACAGCAGCCGACGCATCCGGCTTTTGGTGAAAAACCGGCGCATACGGTACATGTTGTAAACAATTTCAATTTCAATTTCAATTAGGAAGTACTTAATTCACGTACATAAAAAATGTACAAATCGGAGCTGGCGCTTAGCGTTTTTTAGGCTGCACCGGTTTTGTGTACGCGAACGGGGTAACGTCGTCACCGTGTCGAGCAAAGTTCGTATGCTTTTCGAGCAAAGACTTGCCACTTTGAATCACACATGAGCAAGGCTAAGTCTAATCTAAACCTGCGTCGTGAAGAGTGTCAAAGGGGGCGTCCCAAGCTTCGGCGTTAGGCTTTGTTGCTAGGGACAGCGTACACTGCTGCGCATGCATCAGCGACATGTCAACAATAGAACCAACGGAAACTCCCTCAACACGAGGTGGAACCCGATGTGTTTGCAACTTTAAGTGGTGTGGGTTGCCTGTGAAGGGCTTTGCTGCTCGGTGTAGCGTTTTTAAGGATAACCTCGGTACATTGTTGCGGCGGCATCTTTTGCGCGATGCGCCGGAGTCGCGCATTCAGCAGATACTTGGCGCGCCAAAACAGTTTCGCGTGCACACGTCGCACTTTGCGGCATAAGATGGTTGCACATTGTATGGAAAGCCAAGCATTAAAGCTTCGGCGGTTCCTTTGTGCAAGGAGGCAGTGATGGCTATGCGGGTGAAGCTTGGTTGTGTCGGCGTCCCGGTTGCGCATGCCGCCCCAGCCACAGAGAGCCTTATCCGCCCATCGTCTACCCGCCCCCTGAAACATGCTTGTCGACAATCTACGACAAGAGCGGACAGTCCCGCCATCGTTATTCCACGTAGACGCACCCGTGATGAGGTTCAGGCGCTGCATGAGGGAAACTTTTTGGAGATGGGTGCTATGAAGGAGGAGATAGAGAGATTACGCCGCCAACTACAACACCAGTCATTTTCCGTGGCCAGAGCGAAAGCGCAAGAAGAGGAGGCGAAACTCAGACTCCGTGCAGCCAACCTTCGTGTCAACGAGCTCGAAAGCAAAAACGCTAGCTTAGAAGCTAGCTTGTTGGAAGCCCAAGCTGACATTGAGCGCGTGGCAGCGGAGCTCGCGGAGGAGGCGGCCAGGCTCAGCGGCGCTAGGCTTTCGTGGCATTCGGTCACCTCGGCGGACGGGAGCTGGCGCCATCGCATCACGAAGCTTACTGGCTTGGGATCTGGTGAGGTCCTTATAGACCTCTATAACTTGCTGAATTGGAACGGGCAAGCTGAAGCACTAAAACTGTGGAGTGGGAGGCAATCATCGGCGCGGATGGAGGCAGAACGGAGCGGCACCTCCCAAAGGCGGAGTGGAGGACACCAGGACAAGGTGATTACGCCGCAAGACGCTTTTCTTTTGACACTCACAAAGCTTCGCACCGGGTTATCACTCAGTCTACTTTCGAGATGGGCCGGAATATCTTCTGGGGGCTTGGCTAGAGCTTTCCCAACATGGGTTAACTTCATGGCGCACTTCTTCAAGTATGTATGGATTTGTGCCTTTTTTTACCCCCATTCAAAACATAAGTGCACATACCATGGACAAAGCATAAATTTTTTAAAAACTAGCATTGGCATGTGCATGTACCATTATCCACCACCCAAAGCGGAGGAGTTAAGCGGGAAGTGCTCAGATGCGTGGGAGGCTGTGTATGGGAGCGTGCTTGTTAGAATGGTGTTGGACTGCACGGAGTATCGGATACAAGCGCCATCCAACAAGAAAGCTGCGCGCACGGTGTGGTCAGATTACAAACAAGGCCACACAACTAAGATTCTTGCCGCTATTGCACCGTCCGGGGCTTTCGTTTGGTCATCTGATGCCTTTCCATGTCGTGTATCTGACATCGAAATTTATGAATGCTTTGGGTTTATGGATTTAGTGGAAGAGGGGGATTGTTACCCAGCAGACAAAGGTTTTTATGGTTTAGCTGCTTCATTAAGGGAAAAGCTAGCTAGAGTAGTAGCTCCACCCCGAAAGTTCCGGGGGGTTATTGTAAGTAATACCTTATAGTTATTAGTTGCAGATAGCTGCTGTAAGCTATTCTAGATATGATTAGTACATGTCTAGATCGGACATACCGATAACCTGTTTGTATTGGTACAGAGCTGTCGCTAGGCTTCAGCTCCAACACTTATGCTGTCCCGACACCACGCCTCGGGCTGGTTGTCTCTGTGACTGTCCCTTTGCGTGACTGTGACTATAACTACGTATGCGTTAGTTACCTTCCTTACTGATCATGTGTGCACGGTTTAACAAGTTATGGGCCCCCACCTCACGTCACTCACGCGCGACAACCCGGTTCGGCGACCTGCGATCGCCACCTCTCCCGCAGAAGGCAAGTTTACATAGATACCTAGTACTTTCATCATGTAGTCGGCGGTATCGCCAGTATAATCAGCGTTAAAAAAAAAACACCCCACCCTCCAGCCCACCTAAGTCAGCCGCTCGAGGACGCCAGACAGCCACCCACACCGACGCACTCGTCGTGTGTGGACAGGGTGCATACATGTCCAAGTTGGAGACCGGGGGGGGGGGGCGCACTATCGGGTGAATACACATATACAGAGTGCACGACAGCCTTAGATTACTTTATCAATCAATATATTATCGTAGCGACTCAGCCGCCGCCGCATCGTCCCACCTGCATTGGCCGTGGCCCCGACTTGTGCCCCACACTGGGTGGAGGACACAGAAAAGGTGCTTTGAGACACCCCGGGGCATCAAGCCGAGGGGTCGGCGGGCATCAAGCCGTCTCTCTGCATACCGCTGTTAGGCACACGTCCGGCTAGCGGTTTTTACCGCTGCCTGTTTTTCAGCTCTTACTTTTCGCCCTGTGTCGAAATGGCGCCGAAAACTCGCTCTGTCGACAATCCACCCGATTCGCCTCCTGCTTCCCATGACCTCGGCTCTCCGCAGAGCTTTGTCAGTCCCACCCTTGCTACCCTCGCACTCGTCCTGCAGCAAATGGCGCTCATAAACGCCCGCCTAGACGCTCAGTATGCTGCTGCTGCTGCTGCTGCTGCTGCTGGTCGTGTTGCTGCCCATGCGGACCACTCTTTCGCTGTGCGTCGTCGCGACGCGCAGCTCGACCCCCATCGCGACAACCACTCTCCGAACCTCCTTGCCTCCGACCCCCAAACACACGCATCTCCATTTCCCAGCACTCGGCTGGACGCGCAGCCGGCCCACGATGATGCTTTCGCTGCAGCGTCGGTTGGCGACCCCAATGTCGCACTCCGCTGCCACGATGCGCACACCGCCCCACAGCCTCACGGACTGCCCGCGGAACACCTACCACCACCCCCTCCGTACCCTCCTGCAGGGTATGCCCTCCCGGATCCCGGACCTTTTTTCCCGGAGGCACCGCCGCCCCGCGTCCCCGCCTCCCGTGGCCACCCGCACCCGTACGGCCCTCCGCGTTCAATGGCCGGCCACTCTCCTTTCCCCGGCGGCCCACCTTCTCCCTTCCCCAGTGGACCACCGTCTCCCTTTCCTGGCCGGCATTCGCATCCTACACAACGTGGTGGGCACACCACCCGTGGCGGGCGTCGCCCCACCATTGACCCGGTGGTCATCGGCCGCGCGGCCCACGAGGCCACCGGTTTCGACAAGGACGCCCTCAACCGGTCCATGAAGATGTCGGTCCCTACCATGGGGCCCACCACGGACTTCAAGCAGTGGAAGAGGAACTTCCTTAATTTCCTCTCCATCAAGGCCACTTACCTCATCCCACAGCTTACCCTCCGCGACTCGGGCGTCATGTTAGACGAACCGGCACAACACTACGCCTACACCCTGCTCCTTCATGCAGCTAGCGCGAACCCACGCGCCGATCAAGCGATGAAGTGCGTCTCCCCAACACGTCTTGACTGCGCAGCGGCAGCGTGGGACCTTCTGTGTGAACGTCTCGACAGTCGGTCCTTTGCTCGCTCGTTGTCTCTGCTGGACAACTTGATGGTCAGACAACGCCCCGGACAGTCACTCAGTGACTATGTCCACTACATGCGACAGACGTTCGACGACTACAACGAGACATGTCAGATGGTTGATGGTTCCGCTGCCATTTACCCCCACAACCTCGGTCTCCTCATGCTGCGCGGTATTTCCAGCAACGGCCCACACGGTCAGGCCAAACAGTGCGTCATCAACGCGTTCGACACATACTACCTGCTGTCCGCTGATGACGTGATGGCCCGCATCCTCCACCTGGCGCACAATATGGACGAGGACGACGCCCCGGCCGCAACAGCTCCCCACACCTCACCGCCTCCCATCTCCGCGTTTGTCGTTGCTGGCCGCGGTTCCCACAGCGGTCGAGGCCACCCTCCACGTGTCCCTCGCGGTGGTCGCGTCCTGCCCACCAAGTGTACCGCTTGCGGCAGCCCGGACCACATCTTGTCCTCATGCAATGCCCCGGATGACGCTCTCTTGCGGTGGACACTCGCGAAGCGCAAAATGATCATTCAGAAGTACGGCACCCCTGCTGGTGGTTCTCACTCTGCGCACGCCGCTGTGCTGAGCGACGTCCCCGCCGATGACTTTGACAGTTTGCTTACCCTCGAGGAGTGCACGGATGATTACGATGACACCGAGGTGAGTGTGCCTTTCAGCTCCGTAGCCTTCTCCTCTTCCCTCACCCCCGGTCGTAACCTCTCACAATACTGGGTAGTCGATTCCGCCTGCTCGATCAACCTCACCGCGTTTAAAGGCGACTTCGTACGCTTCACACCCCCCTCCGCTCCCTCGCGCGCTGGCGGGGTTGGTGTTGACGTCAAGGGCAGTGGCTCCGTCCGAATTTCAGTCCGACTTGACACAGGCGTACTTATTCACCGCACTGTCCATGCGTTGTACACCCCTGACTTTTCCTCTCGCTCTGCTCAGCGCATCGGCCGGTTACTTAGTGTCAGCTGGATTAAGACCCACAGCGGCTGTGAATTCATCTTCCCCTCTAACTCTGACACTGGTTTGCTTGTGGTTCCCACAGGAATGGGTGTGCTAGAGCCCTCCGGAAACGGCCTCTACCTCCTCCCCCACTAGCCAGAGCCCCCCCCCCCGTACCTCCGCGATGACAGTGAATTCTCCATCCCCTAGTGTTGCCCTTGCTGCCCATTGCGACCCTATAATGTGGCACCGTCGGTTTGGACACCTAAACATGCAAAGCCTGCGGGCCCATCACACGCGGGGTGTCCCGACTAGCCCTGCCTTAACCAGCTCTGTAACCAATGTCTCTTGCGAATCATGCTTGTAACACAAGGCCACAGCTGCACCGCGCAACACCGCTACATGCGCGAAACCTTCCCGTCCCCTCCTCAACCTCTCCTCTGACCTATGGGGACCGGTCAACGTCCCCTCCCCACATGGCCTCCGCTACTGCTTGCTCGTCATTGACCACCACACCCATTACATGTGGGTGCGGTTCCTCAAGTCCAAAGACGATGCGTGCTCGGAGTTGGAAACCATCCTCCTCGACATTAAGCACATGCATGCACGTTACCACTCCCAATCGGGCGCGTTTGCACCAATCATGAAATTTGACTCGGACTCTATCTTTGAGGCTACAACAACCCGCCAGATGTGCGCACAACTCGGCGTCGGGGTCCAGTTCTCTGCCCCATACGCCCACCACATGCTCGGCAAAGCCGAACGTCCTTGGCGCACTATCTGGGACAATGCGTCAGCGATGCTCCACAGTATGGCCGTTCCAACTCCATGTGGTCATGCGCTGTCAGCACGGTTGTGTACCTCCGCAACCGCACGTACAATCGCTCAGTCGGCCCCACTGGTGGCATCCCACTCACCCTCCTCACGTCGTCTGTGCCTGACGCCTCCAAGTTTCGCGTCTTCGGGTGCACCGTCTTCGCCAAGGTGCCTGACAAACTGCGTCGAAAACTCAGTGAAAAGGCGTTTCGTGGCGTCATGGTCGGCTACCCCACTGACGCACCCGGGTACCGCGTTTACAACCCGGAAACACGCCGAATCACCACTTCCGTCCATGTTGTCTTTCAGGAAGACACCCCGGGCTTCGGCGCACAACTCTCCGTCGACTCCACCATCACCAACCCTTCGGATGACGCACCGGCCACCTCACTCCAATCCCACCCCATCGACATACCATTGCCAGACCCCATGCCCCCTCATGCCGCCCCTCGCCAAGCTCGGCTCCGTTCTCATCCCCTACGCTACGGCGAAATGGTTGCCCACGTGTCCGACTTCCCCCCGACCCTCGTGACGGCGTGTTGTGACCCTGAACAGGGCAAAGCCAAAGAGGACATCTTCGAACACCCTCACGTTCCCAACCTTATCACTGGTCCCCCTCACACACTTGCCGGCACATCGCCTACTGCCGTCGCCCTCATGTCCGCCCGGGAGTGTGTGGAACCGAAATCGTACCGAGCTGCCTTGGGCAGCGCCCAGGCCCCCCAGTGGCAAGCCGCTATGCAGCAGGAGTACTCCTCCCTCATGGACAACGGCACTTGGGAACTCGCTGACCTTCCCCCGGGTCGCATGGTAGTTAATAGCATGTGGATCTACAAAGTCAAGTCTGACACCGCCGGTGACGTCTCCCGCTTCAAAGCGCGGTTCGTCGCCAAAGGGTGCAGCCAACGCGGTGGACTAGATTACACTGAGACGTTCTCTCGTGTCATCCGCATGGCCAGCCTGCGTCTCTTCCTGACCATCGCAGCCGCCCGTGACCTTGAGCTTTGCCAACTTGACATCGACACTGCGTTTCTCTACGCACCCATTAAGGAAGACGTGTACATCCGCCAGCCCCTCGGCTGCAGCGATGGCACGTCCAAAGTGTGTCACCTCAGGCGCTGCCCATACGGCCTCAAGCAGTCCCCGAGTTCAACATGCTCCTCCGTGCCTGGCTCGTCGACACTGGGTGGCAACAGTGCGTTTCTGACCCTAGCATCTACATCTTCCGCACCGGCCACGTCTTCGCCATGATCGCGTTGTACGTCGATGACATCCTTGCAACCTGCAATGATACCGCATGGCTTGCATCGTTCAAGGCCAAGCTCGGAGAACGGTTCAAGATCAAGGACCTCGGCGACCTCTCCCAATTACTCGGCATGCACATCACCCGTGACCGCTCGGCACGCACCGTCTCCTTGGACCAATCCGAGTACCTGCGCGACATCCTCGCCAAGTACAGCATGACCGACGCTAAACCGTCGTCCCTTCCCATGGACCCTGGCTTCCTCGCCGGCCTCGCGCACATGCCCTCGCCCCATCTCACCGGCGTGGCCAAGGATGTTTACCCAAGCCTCTTGGGCAGTCTCCAGTATGCGGCCGTATGCACGCGCCCCGATGTCTCCACGGCGTTGAGCATCCTCGGCTCAGCCCAAGCTTCCCCCACGGAAGCCCATCTGCAGGCTCTGAAGAAGGTCCTTCGATACCTCCATGGCACCATCGACATGCGCCTGACGTTGGGGGGGGGCACGGACCACAGTCTCCCACTCACAGGCTTTGCCGACGCTGACTGGGCAAACGAAAGCAGCACCCGCAAGTCCCGTTCGGGCTATCTATTCACACTTGGACGCGGGCCCATCAGTTACAAGTCCAAACAACAAACTTGTGTGGCCCAATCCACGTGTGAAGCCGAGTACTACTCTGCGGCGGATGCCACCAAGGAGGGACTCCATCTCCGGCAACCTATGGGGGAGATCTTTAACGCCCCCATCACCGAAACCACCACCATATGGGAGGACAACCGAAGCGCCATCGCGTACTCCCAGAACGCCTTGGTCAGCGAGAAGACCAAGCACATCGGTCTGAAATGGCACTTCCTCAAGGACCACGTGGAGCAGGGAACCATCAAGTTGAGATACCTCCCCACTGACCACATGGTGGATGACATGTTCACCAAGCCCCTCCGAGGACCAGCACTCACAAGACACCGAAGTGCAATCCTTGGAGGACAAGACCCAATGCAACGCTTCATCCCGTAGCTACCTTCAGGGGGAGTGTTGTAAGTAATACCTTATAGTTATTAGTTGCAGATAGCTGCTGTAAGCTATTCTAGATATGATTAGTACATGTCTAGATCGGACATACCGATAACCTGTTTGTAGTGGTACAGAGCTGTCGCTAGGCTTCAGCTCTAACACTTCTGTTGTCCCGACACCACGCCTCGGGCTGGTTGTCTCTGTGACTGTCCCTTTGCGTGACTGTGACTGTAACTACGTATGCGTTAGTTACCTTCCTTACTGATCGTGTGTGCACGGTTTAACATGGTTGCTCAGTTCACATCAGACGAGAGAGAACAAGGGGCGCTGCAGTCGAATTTACGCATCCACGTCGAGCGCCACTTTCCTAGGGTGCAAGCATGGGGAGTGTTTAGCCGCAAAAAGATCTCTCTATTGTATGCACATTTGATAGGCAATATGTTTTTGTGGTCAGCCACTTATGCAGTTTTAGCACACCTTTGCATGTGGATTCTTGCTTTGGCAAGGAGATGGGCGACGATGAGGAGGCAACTTAAAAACCTATGTCACCCCTATTATGTAATGATTGGAATTTGTGCCCAATATTGGCCTCTCGTGTCACTTGCAACGCATACTAGATTCCCCATGTTGCCTCCAAAGCAGACACAGTGCCAATCATTTATGCTATGCTTGCAAACAATTTCGCTTGTGCATCTTGAAAGCGTGCATTTGACGCGAAGGTAGGCCACGTGTCTTTATGACGGGCGCTCACTGGATCATACATTGCCCGGTCACCGCTCTCCTTGTTTGCTTCAGTGACACGCGCGCTGGCTTGGCCACGCTGCCGGATGACACGTCGGGATGACAATAGGAAAGGGATGCGGGACAGCGGTGTCTTGACATCATAGGTCTCGCCGGCGCCTGGCTGGTTCCACTTGCATATCCTCGATGTGACAGGGACGTTAACACCATGCTCCGCCATTCTTGGGAGGTGATGAATAGGAAAAAGTAGCATGGCCAAGTGTACGCATTGTGCGCTGCGTCCAGCGGGACACTCGCAACTAGCTTGAAACACTCGTGTACAATGGGGATGCACGCCCTCGAGATTAACAACTGCCAATTGCGCCCAAACTTTGTAAGGGCGGGGCCTTTGCGATGCTGGAGCTTGCATTTGAAAGAAACAAAAATGTTCCGCGCGGGTGTCTTGACTAGCTCCGACGAGGGATGTAACATCCACGCTGCCACCAAGATGGCACATTAGCCGGGGCAAGCGAGGCATCTCCATCACGCGGTGTAGTGCGTCTTGGATTTTACCACCAAATGCTTGCATGTTACCGGCACCTGACACCACAAGATCAAAGTGGTTTAATATCAACGCCAATTCTACAACAGGGGCATAGTTGATGAGCTCTGCCTTGGTCACGAGCCACCTATCGTCAACGGGTAAGTCATCTTCTCTCGCTGGCACATCTTCAAATTCCCACCCTTGATGTGGAAACCGTTGTAATAAAATATGGTGAAGACAATTTCCATCAGGGTCTCGCAACTGGACATGCTCACCCCGAGAACGCATGTCAGCCTCAGTGGCTAATTGGTTCAACATCACAACCATAACTTTCGCATGCCGAGCATTAGACAGTCCGATATCCGCCATTCTTGCTCTAGTGCGTAACCATCGATGCATGACGGATATAGGGTAACCTTGTGGCCAAGGTCGTGGAAGCAGTGAGGCACCATGTATCATGTCCTCTGTAAGTAGGGCAGGCAACATAACCGTCGCGACATGTTCGACGTCTGGCAATTGACAAGGCTCTCCATCCGGAGAAATGTATCCCAAAGCCCGCTTTTCTGCCAATTCGTCCGGCACATACAAACCAAGGAACTCCCATTTTGCACATGCTTCCACACAGCCCATGCCAGTTTTGGAAACAACCTTTTTTTGAGAGCAATCATAGTAACCGAGCGCATAATTAAAAGCTACAATGGTTTTGCTCGCAACCTGTTCCCATTTTGACGCGATAAGAGAAGGGCTAAACTCCACAAGCGCCACGGCTAGGCATAGTAATGCTCCATCCAAAAGGGGGTGCGAAAGATTACACCCACGGCTAGCAGCTAAAGTGATAGCCATAACCGCTTTTTTGGGTCCGACACCGGGCACTTTCGTGCCATAATCGCAACTTGCCGCCAACGCGTAAGCTAGCAAAAATTGCGCTCCAAAGCGTGCTAACTAACGGACAAATAACGTGTCATACTCCCTGGTTTTGGGCCAGCTATGTGGATTAAGTAGCCTCGCATAGTCAACGACAAAGCAACGACCAGTACGCCACGATACCTTGAAGTATGTCCGCTTTATCCTGTGGACAATGAAGTCGCTATCGACAGTCCATGCGCTATCGATAGTCCCTTGCGATGCCATGTACGCTAGCTGGCTGTCGGCCTCGTAAGGTGCAACAAGATATGCCACCCTAGCACGTCGGAGAGCGTCAATGCAAGCAAGGGTCGCTGGCCAGCCTAGCTTTTGTGCCGCTGCTTTAGCTAGCGCATCTGGCGCCGCGCCATCGTACTGGACCTTCGCTAGTTG
>JAPMLY010000864.1:0-17500 GCA_026401115.1 Tetraselmis chui
ACGGACGGCCACAGCGCGATCAGATAGGTGTTGGAAACAGACGAGAAATGGATAGGGGACAGGAGAAAATCTGGCTCGGGGGCAGGAGAGCCAGCCGGACACCGTCTGCAGCCTAGTTATTCTCTCTTCTCAGCCCCCGAAGGAGGAGAGAAGACTCGGCTAGGTGGCGAGCTGCGTCGAGAGGAGCGGCTAATACCTCGGGCGGGGTGGAGCACGGATCGGGGCGGGACCGACGACGACCTATGCGAGGGGGGTTTTTCACCTGCCTTTCCCCCCAAGCTCCGGCACGACCGGAGTCGCACGGGAGCCGAGGTCAGGCAGGTTCGCCTCGACCAGCTCCAGCTGGACAGCCTTGCTGATCAGCGACCCCGCAGCGGCTGGAGCAGGCCGCGTAACGTGGAGACTAGCGACACTTTATTTTTCATACTGTATCCAAAAAAAAAATACGTATAGATCAGAAAATTATAAATACCTGGATACGGGTATGTTTTAGACGGTATCGTTACTGCCATTGGAGAGGTTGGGATTAGTGGTTCACGGTCTGCCTCACGCTTAGAAGTCCAACTACAGGTTGAGCATAGCACAAGGGGGGGCCCAGAGACGACAGCCGGTTTTTACTGGTATTGTTGTAAACAATTTCAAATTTCAAATAGTCGGCCGGGGCGGCCGGGGGAGACATGGGAGGGCTGTTGGTGCCGTGGGAGACGGTAGTGGTGTTCGGGAGGGGACGGGTCTCCTCTAGGTCTTCCTCTTGCAAGTCGTCGAGTTCTTCGAGGTCGTAGTCTTCGCCTTCTGGGGAGGAGGTGGGAAGGGGTAGGAGGGAGGGGTCGTGGGAGCAGTGTGGGTGGGGAGGTGGGTTGTCATTATGTTGTGCGGGTTGGGGGGGGGTGTGGGTAGGCGCTTGGGGGGGGGGACGGGGAGGCTCTCTTTCAGGAGGGGCGGGAGGGTTTGGTGATGCCAGCTGGGGATGCGGGTTTGAGGGAGGGGTCCGTGGGGGTGTGATTGGGGTGGGAGGAGGTTGTACGGTAGGAAGCCGGGGAAGTGGGTGGGGGCGGCGAGGGGGAGGGTTGGTGGGTGGGGAGGGGGAGGGTGTGTGTGGGGGGAGAGGGCTGGGGAGCTGCGGAGCTGGTGTGGGAGGGGGCGGGGTTGGGGGGAGGGAGGGGGGAGGAGGAGGAGTCCATGGGTTCGGTGGAGGTCTCTGGGATGGTTGGGAGGAGGGCGGAGGGGGTGGTGGTGTGGGGGATGGGGGGGGGGGTGCGAGGGAGGAGTGTGTGGGGGTGGAGTGGTGAGGGGGGGGAGTGGTTTGAGTGGAGTGGGGGAGTATGGAGGAGCGTGATTGTGGAGGGGTGAGGGCGTGTGAGGTGGAGGAGAGCTGAATGTCTGGGAGGGAGGTGAGGTCGAGGGGGGTGTCATCCTCTGCGTCCAGCATGGAGATGTCCGATGTTTCGGCTCGCCAACGATTGGAGACGTCAATTGAGAGGAGGTGGTGAGCCCACTGGAGGAGGAGGGTGGGGGAGTTGCGGAAGAGGACGTTGTGTTTCGTGAGAGTGAGTGGTGGGGGGAAGGGGAAGCTGTGAAGGCGGGGTCGGAGAGGCGGGCGCGGCCGAAGGTGGAGTAGTGGTGGGGGTTGATGGTGAGGGTGCAGGAGGATTGGGTTAGAGTGCCTCTGTGGATGAAGGTGTGGCGGAGGGGGATAGTGGCTGGGCCGTTGGTGGAGATGAGAATGCATTACATTTCTGTGGTGAGTGAAATCTGGATGCTGGTGTTGATGGTGGGTGAGGGAGAAGGGTGGGAGCGGAAGTAGGAGCCGTCCGGGAATTTTTGGAGGGAGGTGTGTTGGGTGATGTCGAGAGGGGTGTGAGGGGTGGAGGGGGGGTGGTGTGGTGTGCTGAGAATTCTTGTGTTGTTTGGTGAAGTAGTGTGTATAGCCAGTGTGTGCGGGGAATAACACCGTCAGCGTTAGGGCAGGGCAGGGGGAGGGTCTGTCGGGACTGGACGAGGACCGTGGTGAGGCAGGTGTGCGCCCAGGAGGAGCCCGGGACGTGACCAATAACGTGGGGGGGTGTGATAGTAATTTTGTGAAGATGGGGGCTGGGGGGTATTGGTTCGTGAAGGGAGGTAGGAAATAAGTTCAGTGGTACATGGCATGATTGTGAAAATATGGGGTTATTGGGCAGGTGGAGGATATTTACCCACAGGGAAGAGGGGTCGCTTTCGATGTGGGTGGGGTCGTCCACTGGCTGGATCGCATCCGCGAATTGGAGGAGGAACTGAACCGACTCAGGTAGGTCTTCCATCTGGCGGATAGGTGTTGTCGAGGGTGAGACGCTGGCGGGGACGAGCTCGGTCGAGAGGTGTGATGTGAAGAGGTCCTGTATAAGGGCGATAGCTTCTCGGCCGGATATGTCAGTGAAAAGGGGGGAGCGAAGTTTGATCCGGTGAGCTTTGGTTGGGGGAGGCGAAGCTGCGCGTAGGAACTGGACTTTCTGCTGTTTCAGTGTTGCGAGGAGAGGGGAAGGGAGGCATGCGTTGGGTGGTGTCGGACCGGTCGAGAGGAGTTCACGCTGCTGTGAAGTGAGCTGAAGTAGAAAACCGGTCGCGATGCAGGAGGTGGGGATGTCTAGTCTGACCTCATGAAAACCCGGAGTAAGTTCAGGTGGCAAGGGGGTGGCATCGTGACATGGGCGGGAGGAGGGGTGAGGGGTTCTGGTGTTTCGCGTCGTCCAGCGCGAGAGGTGGGCGAGTTCCCGGCCAATCGAATTCCTCGTCCGGAGAGGGAGGTCTATGATCCGGTTGATGCACTCGAGGAGCCAGCGGCGGGCACCCGAGCACGTCGAGGTGACAGCATCAGTGGGTTGGGTCGGGTCTGGAAGGAACATACCGTGGAGCCAAAAGCTGGCTGTGTGGGGGGAGGTGGTGGAGTACTGTCCCGTGAGGAGGTAGGAGTCGATCATACGGGAAGGGAGGTCGTCGGCCGGCCCGAGGTCTTTAGTTGACCGGGGGGGCGCCAGGACCAGAGGTGTCTTGAGTCCTCGACCGGGGGAGGGATCCAGGGCAGTGCCCAAGTGATATCTGACCGGGGTGTGTTGAGGCACTGTGATGGAAGGCGCGAGAGGGTGGAGTGCCAGGCGGGTCCTGGGGTTGTAGGGGTCTCCGGAGGTCGCATGCGCCGGGCGAGGCCGAAGGAGTACCTGCTTGTAAGTGGGGAGGAGATCAGGTGACGAGGACATGGTGGTCGAGTGGGGTTCGATCAGTGGTGTTGAGTTTTGTAGGTTTGTATTTGGGTTTCGAGTAGGTTGCGTGTGTTGGCGGCACACGACCAGGCCAGATGGGACCTGGGTTTGGAGGATGTAGGCGGCGGACGGTAACGTCCGGACGCTCGGTGGGGCGCGATGTGGTGCGCCGTTCCCGGGGGGGGGAGGTTTTTGTAAACGATGGTTGTTTTTGGCACGTCGTAGTACTAGAGTGGGTACATTTTCGGATTTCAAAGTGGGTGGCGCGAGAGCTGTCGAGGAGATGAATTTCAAAACTCTGGAAGCTGCGCCTTGCTGTGTGTACCGTCTGGTGTCGCTACGGATCCACTGACCTGGGTGAGCTAGGCTCGGTTGGGGAGAGGTGGACGGTGCCTGTTGTTCAACGGGCCCTATGTCCACCAGTCTGTCGCTCAACGGGAGGCAAGGCCCGGAGCGAAGACGGTCGGTATAGCTCATTCAAACTGCCGACCCATCCCCGGTATGTGGTTCAGTAGTATTTTAGTAGTACTGTGGATCTTTTTATTGTCTTTAGTGACGGTAGGATACGTCGGCTGCATCATCTCCTACTCATATACCGCATCAAATCCCACACAACTACTCGCCGCGCCTCCACACCCTGCCCCCACGCACGCCCCTAAATACACGCCGCCAACACTACGTATCGCATCCTCCCCGGGGGGGGGGGGGGGGGAGTAAAAACCCTCAGCACCCCTTTGGAGAGGTTGGATTAGGCGGCTAACGGTCTAGCCTTGATGACTTGTGAATGGCATGGTTGGGAGGGCCCAGAGACAACAACCGCGCATACGGTACAAGTTGTAAGCAATTTCAATTTCAATCTCAATTATAATTTCAATTTCAATACCCGTCCCCTTTTCCCTCCGAGGTTCGTGGCGCACTCGGGGTTGGCGTCGAGGTTCTCACATACCCCACGATGTTAGTTCAACTCCCCAACGGCAACGACGGCCTCCCCGCGGATGTGGTTGTTTTGCACTATCACGGCATCCGAGGCTCAAAACTTGCCCTTGATGCCGTAGTTTCCGGTTTGTTCGGCGTTTCTAGCCCCCCGTCTCCCGAAGTCGCTCTACGCCGTGCTCATAATACCAAGTTCGAGAAGTACTCAGATGGGGTGAAGAGTCGCCCCAACATCCGTTTCATTCCCTTTGCAGTCGCGGAATTCGGTACCCTCGGCGGCCACGCCACCGCTTTCTTGACGGAGCTAGCCAAGCAGGCAGCCGCATCTAGAGAGATGCATGTGGGCAAGTTGTTGAGCTTATGGCGTCGACAGGTCTCTCTCGCCGTCCATGTTGCTCACGCGGACAACGTCTCGTGCGGTTTGTCCGCCGCTGCGGACGGCGTGGAGGCCGCTTCTTCATCGGCTGTGATGCCTTCTCTTGCCACCGCGCTCTTCACCCGCGCCATGGGCCGCAAGCGTCCCCGTGCTTTCTCGAGCGGCGCGTGAGGCGCCGTTTGTCGCCACCACGTGTTGCATTCTCGGCGTGGCCTAGGAGTTTCCTTAGTTTAATCTGCTAGGTTTGTGCACAGTGTATTGCTTTTCTTTTGCCGTGCTTTGGATTCCGTGATCCTCTTGTCACTCTTGCCCTTTTGTTTCCCCTCCTACTTTGCCTGTCCGTGCTCATCTTGTTCTTCGTGTAACCACTTCCCTTTTTCCCTGTCCGTGCTCATGTTTTTCCTAACATAATCAAAATTTATCGATTACGTAATTTAGTTTTACATTATATTTATTTTCACATAGCAAATATATATCATTGTCACTGTCCTTTCTCATCTTGTTCTTCTCGTCAAGATGCGGATGGCGTGGAGGCCGCTTCTTCCTCGGCCGGGATGCCTTCTCATGCCACGGCGCTCTTCACCCGCGCCATGGGCCGCAAGCGTCCCCGTGCTTCCTCGAGTGGTGCGTGAGGCGCCGCATGTCGCTTCCACGTGTTGCATTCTCGGCGTGGCCTTGTAGTTTCCTTAGATTAATCTGCTATGTTTGTGCACAATGTAGTGCTTTCCTTTTGCCGTGCTTTGGATTCCGTGACCCTCTTGTCACTCTTGCCCTTTTGTTTCCCCTCCCACTTTCCCTGTCCGTGCTCATCTTGTTCTTCGTGTAACCAAGTCATTTGTTCTTCTCGTCACCTATACATGGTCAGATTGATTTGAATCTAGAGGTTTGCATATCCAATATCATGTGTACGGGACAGTAACTCTAGCGGTTACTGTTACCGTTAATATCGGCGCGTCTCACATGCATGGCAACCACCTTGCCCGAGCAGTTAGACGAAGCCAACGACCAACAACTTCCCCAACGGTCAGCTCTAGCTAGCCCGTGCCTTATAAGCCGTAGCTAGCCACGAGCCTAGGCACTCTCTGCTTTCGCGCTCAGCCAATCTAGGCTTCGCGCGAATGCAGTCTCGACTCTAGTAGTCGAGCAGGGTGTCAGTTTTACCTTTTCGTCCCATGCGCTCTCGAGCGTCACGCGACACTTCCCCTCGTTCAGCTACGCAGTTCTCCAACATGCAGCCCGAGCAGTCTACATCCGCCGCAGCGGCCGACCCTCACGCTACCTCACTCGAACAACGCACAGCCGAACAGATTCGTACGGCAGTTTTGGCATCGGAACAACGGATTACTGAGCAGTTTTTGGCGGCTAACGCTGCCTTACTCGCCCTGCTACAAAAGACGACAGCCACTCCTGCTAGCACTGATCAACAGCAGTCCATTCCCGCCGACGCGACAGCGACGGAGGGTGGTAAGGCGGCCCCTGAGCCACCTATCGACCTGCTTGACGACGAACCCGACCCCTCCGCGGCCGAATTCGTCGACTTCACCTACTACGGCGAAGTCATCCCGGCCGGCCTCGAACGTCCACCTCGCGACGTCGAGGAGCCACGTTTGTGGACTCTCACAAACGACACCGCCCGTGCCCTAAGCGACAAACGCACCCAAGCGGCGTACGACGAGTACCTACACATCGGGTGATGTGCCTTCTTCGACAGTTGCGCCAACGCGGCAATTGGCGAGGCTTTGGACACGTTGTCGCACGGCCCACCTCTACCTACAGAGCAGGCGGCAGCGATTGCCCTCATCCGAGCGGGTCATCGCACCCCCACAGCGACGGAGGAGGCCGCCCGTACTAGATTGGGCTTCCTCCGCCTCACCAAGGGCGGACAAACGAGCACGGATGCGGACAGCGTGTTTGCCGAATTGGCGCACGAGCGCTTTTGCCGACCGCGTCCTACCGCGGTCTCCGGCCCATTGGACGCGCTACGCCAAGCTTTCGTTGACCGCACGCTCGAGGTCAGCCTACACGCCGCCAGCAAGGCCGCCGCCGGCGCCGCTTTCGCGAAGATCACGCCGGACAAGCCCACCGGCCCCGACTCTCGAACCCGCAAAGCCGCCGCCGACAAACGCAAGGCCGCTGCTAGAGCCAACCCCTCCCTCAAGCCGACCGACTCGGCTAAAACCCCAAGCAAGAAATGATGGTGTGGCCCGCCGCGCCGATTCCTGCTCCCCGACATCTTCCTTCATGCGCCACCGCGTACGTCGAAAATGGCGGGAGTGGGAGCGCATCGGCGCGAGCGGCCAAGTCCTAAGTTGGATCCGCCACGGCGTACGTGTGAAGTTCAAACACGGCCTACGTCCCAAACCGTTCAACCACGGCATCTCTATGCTAGACGCCACACCCGACCAACTCGAGTTTCTCAACTCGGAACTCCCACGCTTCGAGGCTTGCGGCGCATGGGAGCGCTCTACGAACCCCCGCTACGTTTCCCGGATGTTCTTAGTGCCCAAGCCCGGATGCAATCAATGGCGCTTGATTATCGACCTTCGAGAACTCAACCGCTACTGCTCGACGTTCAACATGACTTGCGAGACCCTCAAGCACCTCCGCCATCTATCGCGACCGGGGGACTACTTCGTCTCACTCGACTTCGCCGATGGGTACTACACCCTTGGCATCCGGGAGGAGGACCGAGACTACTTCACGGTCAACTACCGCGGCACCTTGTGGCGCCTCGCGTGCCTCCCCATGGGGTGGTCGGGCTCCGCCTATTACTTTTGCAAGCTCACGCAAGTGTTTACGAACCACCTACGCCGCCCACCACCTCCCACGCCCGCATCCACACCGGCCGGCCTACGACGCCCGTCCAAGCGCTTCCTCCGGAACGCGCGATGGCGAGGAGCCCGACTCCTCCCCTACATGGACGACTTCCTCTTCTTGGCAGATTCCTACGACGAGGCACTACTACTTCGGCAGCGCGTCCAAGCCCTGCTAGACGGCCTCGGCCTACAGCGCAACCCAAGAAAGGCGTGTGGACGCCAACGCAAGTCGGCGACCACTTGGGCCTCACGGTGGATTTACAACGCGGAGAGTTTCGCGCCCCACCCGCAAAACTGCAACACCTCGCACAACACGCTTCGTCCTTGCTCGGGCGAGCAGCGTCCAACGCGCGATGGCTACCCACACGGCAACTCGCAGCCTTCACGGGGAAAACGCAATTCTCTACCTTGCCATCGCAACCGCGCGATTCTTTTTACGCGAGCTCCACAACGTCTTGGCTACCCGTACCGGTTGGGGGGGGCCGCGTGCGCCTCACCCACCAACTTCGACGCGACCTCGAGTGGTGTCGCACGGTACCCTCCCAACACAACGGCCGGTCAATCTACAAGCCCATCGAGACCGCCTACTTGCACGCCGACTCGAGCGACTACGGATGGGGGGCCGTCCTCAACGAGGACGCCAATTACCAAGCCCGAGGATTTTGGAGCGCCCCCGACCGCCTCCAACACAATACGTGGAAAGAGCTTCGAGCGGTCCGGCACGCGGTCGAATCCTTTCTACCGCAACTCCGAGGACGACAAGTCCTCCTCCACGAGGACAACACTGCCGTGGTCGCCGCCCTAACCAAGCTAACGTCCCGGTCGCCCGTCATGATGGCCGAGCTACGGCGCTTGTGGTTCCTACTCGACACCAACGACATCCACATCCGCCCACGCTACATCCGGTCGGCCGCCAACGTCAGGCCGACACGCTCAGCCGCGAGATGGACTCCGAAGACTGGCAACTGAACCCACGACTCTTCGACCACCTTCAGAGCCGGTGAGGCCCACATACGATCGACCGTTTCGCATCTATGCTCAACACGCAACTACCACGCTTCAACGCCCGCTGGCGCGACCCCCTGTGCGAGGACATCGACTGCCTACACCTCCCCGACGCAGCGTGGAGACTCGAGAACAACTACTGCAACCCTCCATGGTCTGCCCTCCCAGCGCTCGCCGCAAAACTCGAACAAGCTCAAGCCGCGGCGACTGTCATCGCCCCCTACTGGCGAAACAAAACGTGGTACCACGCGTTCGCCCGCTTGGCCACCGAGACCGTGCACTTCCCTGCGTCCCGCGACCTGTTCTTTCCCGGCAGGCTAGGCAAGCGCGAAGGGGTCGGACCTCCCGCGTGGAGCATCGTGGCCTTTCGGCTGTCACCCCCTCTTGGCTCTACATTCGACGCGGTGCGATCGGCCGGGCGCTGCGCCCGGACCGATTAAATACGCATGTACAACACGTCCCCCCTCTGCGTACATGACCGCCGCGCTACGGCTTACGCCGCGAAGCAGCACAGTCGCCATGGTCATCCGATCTAGCTGAAACTTTTCAAGACCTCCTAGGATCGGATAAGCTCGGGGTTACGGCGGTTGCCCTACTCAGCAACTCGCTAGCGCCCTCTACGTACGCGAGCTACCAGAGCGCAATCAGACAGTTTTTTATTTTTGTGCAGAGGAAAATATCGCCCCGCTACAGGCCACACCAGCCACGATGGTCCGCTACACAGCCTGGCTAGCCCTCCTAGGAACGGTCGCTGCCGGCTCGCTGCAACCTTACTTCTCCGCGGTTAACAAATTCTTCCGCGACCACCGGCGCCAACCTATCGCCGTGGGCGAACTCCTGGCAGACGCCCGCCGCGGCCTCGAAATGCTACAGCACCGCCTACTTCCCACCGCCGCCCGCCTCCCTCTACCCGCACAAGTCGCCCTGGACATCCTACAAGCCGCTAACACCCTACACGGTACCTTCGCGTGGACCCCTGCTTCCCTTCCCCATATGCAGCGTTTCAGAGCCCGTTTAGCGGTGTGCGTCAATTACATGTTTTTCTGCCGCGCCGAAACTGGCGCCCGCTGCCAGACCGGCGACCTAGTTGTCGACAGGCCTTCGCAACAAATCTGCCTATTCATACGCAAATCTAAAGGCGACCAGCGCCGCGACGCCGGCGATAAACCTGTCATCGCTATCCATGTAGCCGCTAACCCCGTCCTGGCGGACGTGCTCGACTACTACACGGAGCACCGCGCGGCATTCTGCAACAAATTCTACAACACGCCACCCCCGCTCGCCTTTTGGAGCTTCTCACCTTCCGAACCTTCTACCGATTGGGGCGCCGCGTCCACCATCTCCGCTTGGCTCGCCCTCGCCCTCCGCACCGTCAACTCATCCGCACCCACCGGTTTCAAGTGGACGTCGCACAGCCTACGGAAAGGCGCGGCGTCCGCTGCCAGCTGCCAGCGTGCCCTAGGGTAAACATTTATATAGCGACTATATAGCAGATACGTATTTGCTACTTTTTATTTTTATACTATATAAATTGCTTACAAAAGTCACTGAGTTAACGGCTGATGTCTCTTTTTACTGCTCCTCCTTACCGTGATGGGTTGCTGCTGCTGTGCCAATAATGACAAGGCGGAATCCCGCCCAGCAAGCGGCGCTGTGATCTACGACAGTTCAGCGAGTGCAACACTGCGCCACTGCACACTACGCACTGACACTGTTCCGTCCAACGCCTGCAGTCGAAGTGGTGAAGCGATAACGATGGCGTCAGTAGTGTCTAAAGATGAGGACATGCTCAAGCAGCAGTTGGCGTCCACTCTCGGCTGGGTGAGAGAGTGTGGTGGTTCACCCGCCGTTATCTCATGTTTCGGCTCGAGCGACCGGGCAGCAGCACCATCTTTATATTGATAGACTCTGGGCGTGTGTGCTAGGTTTGAGAATATTGCTGTTTTCTTGATATCCCATCTTACCAAGTGCCTCCCCTCACGCGGTCGGTGGGCCATTCCCGCTTCCAGGACTCGTCCGTGGTGGAAGGTGTCGTCGGTGCTATTGTCTCCGCCACTGGAAAAGCTGAAGTGGAGGATGTCATCACGGTGCTGCGCCCCGCATTATTTTTTGCCCCAGGCCTCAACCCGAGGCGTGTTGGCGTGTGACTACAGGGTGCAGTTTTGCGCCCCTCTCCAATCCTAAGCCTGCTAACGCGTGCTTTGCAGAACTTTATGGGCGGCGACCCTACCGCGCGGGCGCTGGTCGAGGGTTTCTTGGCGAAGCAAGCACGGGAGCGAGCGGCGGCGCGAAAGGGCGGCGTAGGCGCAGCACCTGCTCAGCAGACCACGGGATCCGCTGGCGGCCAGCCTCAGGTACAGGTAGCCTCTACTGTGTTCTACATCCCCCCTTATTATTCGTGTTCTTCCGAATGAGTTGACATAAATATTGCAGCGTCCCCCTTTTCTATGATTTTAATCATATTTGAGTCAAGAGCAATATTGATAGCACCATGAATGTACATGACAAAGCGATTTGTCCATGATTAGATTACTGCTTCTGTTTTTTCAGCCCCACAGCAGCACTTTCCCCTGCCACAGTGTCACTCTGACTGTGCGGACTGTGATACCCTCCTGCCTTCCTTGGTCCCTCAGGGTACCAGGCTTGGGAGTAGCCACCTCGTTATGCAGGAGTACCAGCGGCAGGTTAGCTCTCATCTCCCACCGCTGTAGCTCATTTTGGCTGATGAGCACCTGAATTTGTCAGTAATTAGTATATGTGGGCCTCACATCACGACATTACGCATTGCATTTTCGCGCGGCTTCTTATTGAGGTGCTTTTGTTGGGCTGCTGGGGTGCAGCCAGCAGCGGGCATGCGGCAGGGCGGCTCCATTCAGGCGCGTGTGGCGAAGCCGAAGGGAAGGGGAAAGGGGAAAGGCGCCGCCGGTGGGGTTCAGGACGGCGGTGGGGAGGGAGAGGTGTCAACAGGGCGCACAGTGGTGCGGAGTGTAGTCAACTGCCTTGGTTGCGGGAAGATATACGACATCCGAGACACTCGCATGGACACGCAGCTGTTCCTTGGTAAATTTCCTTCACCCCATTTATGTTTTGAGATTAAAAAGACAAGGTTAACACGCGCGAACACACACGAACACACACACACACACACACACACACACACACACACGCGCACACACACACGCACACACACACACACACACACACACACACACACACACACACACACGTATGCGCGTCCGCTGACACTGTTCACACCCGTACACACTCATACATGCACACACACGCTCACACACACGCACGCACTGCTCTCTTATAACGCTGCAGTCTTACACGTTCACTGCCATCCAACCCCCCTCCCCCCCCCCCCCCCCCCCCCACCCACCCACCCACACACACACACACACACACACACACTCTCTCTCACTTTCAGTTGGAGACACACATGCGCTTACGATTCATGAAAGCGGGCTGAGCATATTTAAGGCTCTATCGGATTAGGTACGTTACAGGAAGCTTATGCTGGTTAGGTGGGCTGGGTGTCAGGGGTATCATGTCATGGCTACTCGGCCGAGAGCTATTGGTGTCCTGTATTATGGGTTCGAGGAGTGTGGGATCCTGTGACCGTGCAAAAGGGTTTCTTGCAGTGACCAGCAACGCTTTCGATCACGGTATGTTTTTGGATGAAAGCATTTCACCATTTTAGTGATATCCAATAAAGCATATTTTCTATGCATCCGTATCCGCAGCTGCAACGGAACAATGATAACCTTCACAATTCGGACTGAAAAATGCACATGGATTCGTAGCTTTGGTCGTGCAATTTTGTTAAGCCTTACCACTGATTGGGAGCGGTGTTGTGGATTCTAGCTGCAACTAAAGGTCCGCTGGTGTTGATGTGTGTGGACAGAGTCGGGCGGGCGCTGCACATTCTGCGGAGATGAAGTGCCGTCGCTTTACGGCGACATACCTGCGGCCGCGAGTCAGCCGGGGAGCACTGGAGAGATGGGGAGCAGCGACAGTGCCGCACCCACCGAGACCGATGTCACCGCGGCGCTGGAACTCAAGGTGAGGGTTTGTGACGTTGCACAGTCCGCTCCATTCTTTTCCAGCACTAATTCACATAATTGGTAATTAATTCAATGGTACAGTAATTGGTCAGAAAATTATGCGGTTCTAATTTATGGTGTCATGACCCGAGCTGGAGTCTGGCTGTCTACTGTTGGCATGCACTGCGAATGGCCCTATCGGGTTGGACGGGTGGTGTCCTACTCTTTTAGGTATTTGTTTAGGGTTTATTTGATTATTTAGGGTACATGGTGATTTCGAAGTGTTGTAGATCAGAGTGTTGCATGCGTCCCAATTCTGGCGTCGCCGTTTCATGATTTCGCTGTCATTCTCTTTCTTTTGTTCTCGAGTTGAGAGTTTAGGTTAATATTAGGGTTTTAGGGTTTGAAACAGTTTTACCACTTCGTGAATTGCGACTGGAACAGGTAAGGACTCTGGAATGGGTACTACATCTTACATTGGGTTATCGCGTGGCTATTGAGCCTCCACAGTGCGGAAGTTGAGGGGTGTGTAACGTTGCATCATAAATCGTCTTTTCTCCTTATTATTATTATTTCTCTATTCTTTCGTTTTTGGGCGCAATTACTGATATTGTTTCTCATAATGTGAATAACATTTTGAGTCGCCACGTAAGCGCCCCTTTGCTTGCTCGCTAAACGAATATAGAGCGCCATTCTAAGGTGCGTCTGAAATGAAAATCTTCGGGAAGCATAAGCCCTTGAGGACAATTCGTCAGTGCTGCTGTCTTGACGCTGCGACTATGTACAGGGAATCGCTGTGCGCTACTTACAGTACGGGATAGTAGGTATGCAAGAGAAACAAGGAAAGGATATGTATCATTGACTTTGAGAATATGTGTGCCTCCTAAGAAAATATTGAGTGTCCATCGTGCTGATGTGCCTCTGAATAAAGATAATCTTGTCGATGGATTGAACTTTGGAGGCCTATCCGTCGTAGCTGCTGTCTCTACGCTACGACTGAGTGTTAAAAGTTAGTCTTCGTGGGTTACGGAGAAAACGGGATACTGCAATAGGAAAAGTGAAAGAAAGCAAATGATATTAATAGCGCTAGCAAATGGAAGAAGCGATACGAAATAGCGACTATTATTGGCACGGCATTCAGTTGAGCAGTGTTCCCGATGAACTGCTGTCGAGTTAGCGAGTGTCATCGAGTCGGGCTCCCGCGTTGACTGACATGCGGGTTGGGCCGGACAACGCAGGACCGACTGGTCGAATACGACCGCAACTCGGCGAAGCGCACCAGCGTGATCGACGACCAGAGCGACTACTTTGCGATTGACAACGTGTGGCTGGACGACGCGGAGCGACGGGTGCTGCTCGACCGGCAGCGCCTCATCGAGGAGGCGGAGGCAGAGCGCGGCAGCCGCATCACGGTGGCCGTTGACCTGATGGGTCGACAGGTAGTGCTGGGCGGGGACGACGACGACGGTAACCCCGCACGATCTCAGCCCGGCAATAATAAGGGCGCTGGTGGCTTCGGCTTCACGTCCGCGACGGACGATCTGCGGCAAAAGATAGCGACAGCGACGGAAGCGACGGCCGCCGAAATCCCGCAGGTGTCCGCCTCCCCTCCTCTCTGTAATGTATTGACAAGCCCGTTCGACACGAGATGACGTTTACACGGATCTTTGCCTTTCTTCGTACATGGCATCGTTTTCAGTAATATGGAAACGGGTTTTTTGTGCAAATTCATGTGGGGGTCGTGGTAGGGTGTCGGAAGTATTTACACTACACTTTCCAGTCACTCCAGTGCTGCAGCTGTGCCGCAACCTGCCTCCCAGCGCAGACCAGGCCACCATTTATACTACCAATCCACTTTTATTTTGCTTTAGCCTATTAAGTGGTTCTCTTACATATCACTAGAGAGCAAATCCCTCCCACGACCTATCACCTCCTTTTCTGCGTGAGTATGAGGTGTCGAGAAGTGAGGTTGGGGTCGTGTATGTTTCTTACTGCAACTGTCGTTTCCGGAAATATGGCAGCCATGTCTGTGGTCGAGTCACCCTGCTATATCGTAAGGGGTTTTAGGTGGAAAATTCTTCGAAGGATGGAAACGTTGTGCAGAACATGCTCTGCTAATGATGAACATTTCCGAAGGCAGGCGTATCAAAATGGCTGCACCACTTGGAATGGATGAGCAGCTGAGCAAGAGGGCTGTGCGCTGAGGTTCGTATGTCAACTGCGACTGCTGGTTGCTTGTTGCTCCGCAGGGTGGGGGTTCGGCGGTGCTGGATGACGAGCGCCACGCACTGCGAGACATGCGCATCTCAGCAAACCCTCAGCTCAACGGCGCCCCCTCACCCTTGTTCCTACCGCGCGCAAAGGATGCGCCGTCCGATGCGGCGACGTCCTCAAAGAGTATGTTTCCGCACGTGACTGCTTGAATATGATAATTCAATTGGGTTCGTTTTGTGACTGCGCGCTGTGACATGCTTCATCACTCATACTCATACGTTCAGTCAAGTGGCGCCATACTTTTATGTTCACAGTCTTATGTTGGCGCAACGAATGACGATTTTTGTAGATACACATGTCATTGACAATTATCCCGTAGTTGTCCCTGTGTACCTCCCGTACTGGCGATGCGCTGTACTGGAGAGACCATAATGATAGCATCATCCACCTTTTCCATTAGGCAGCCAGCACTTGTTTGAAACGATATGTCGCTCCTCACCTATCTATGCGGAAGCAGCAAGCAGTGATACTTCATCCAGTTGTATATTTCCGACTCAGGGTGTCGCTTTGGCAGCAGTACCGAACTCAAGAAATGTTGGGCTAACTAACGGGCATTGGATAAACAGACAGACAAACAAGCAATCAAATTAAGGAAAGTCGAATGAATAAAATGTGATTATAGCAATTGGAGATTGTGAAGTTGGCAGAATTCTGGGAAAGTGGGGACGGGATTATTAGCGACAGAAATTTGCAACCGTTTGTTTTAGGCTCGAATGACTCTCATGCAACAAACAAACGTCTGACGCGCCTGCAATTTGATTTACCCGCAGAGCCCCAGCAGCCCGACCGGACGGCCTCCTCGAAGGAAAACAGGAAAGCGGCCGCGAGCGCCCGTGCAAAGCCATCCCGTCGCCGCGCCGTGCAGCGCCTTCAGCATGATGACCCCTTTGACAGCATAACACCCCCACAGCCCCCCTTCGCCCAGCCGGTAGGCGGCCCGAACTAACCCCAACCACACTCTCTTTCATATATATTGAATCGAACGGTCTCCAAAGTAAATTTGTGTTTGCGTGTGTGGTTGCCGTGGTCTGGACGGGATTTGGTCCGCTCCTGACACAATGATGCACAAAACACACACACACACACACACACACACACACACACACACACACACACACACACACACACACACACACACACACACACACACACAGTGGTACGCCTGCAAGTTCACACATTATTGTATTAAGATTCAAACACGGACGCACACACACACGCACACGGATACACACAGTCAAACACAATAACACTCACATAAATAGGAGCACAAAACTAAGGTCCAAAAAAACTGAAGTATAGTGAACGTACTCGCATAAGCATGTAAAGATACCGATTTACTGACACATGCGCAAACAACCATGCGAATGCACCTGCACGCACTGACAGAGTTGTGCAGGTAAACAGTTATGCATCCAAAATGCGCAGACATACACACACACACACACACACACACACACACACACACACGCGCGCAGGCATAATCACAGAGCATCCTCGCTTGTGGGTGAAGGGGAGAGAGATGAAGGATCGTGTGGACGGAAGACGCACACCTCTACCTTGCTCCGCCACCGGTGCCTCCGATAAGCTCCGCAAATGACCCATCGGCTCTATGCTGTGACAGATAGGTGACAGGGGCGAATTTGCCTCGATGTCAGTGTGTGGGTGTACTCTACGCTTACTTTATATCGGGTGGACTCGGCTCCTTGGGGTAGTGACGGCATGGTCATAGGGCAGCGTCGCTGGTCGCGGTGAGTGAGCGGTTTCTTGTGTTGTTATATAAGTATGTTTCGCCTCCTGCACCACCCTGTCTCCGTCTCACCATCTCTTTATCTGAAATATCAATCAGTGGACTTGCTCACGGCCGACTACAGCAACATTGCGACGAGTGATGTCGTGGGCCGGCATGATCCAGAAAACGGCAGCTCTCGTCAAGTGCCTTGCATCTATCACCTATTCGTATTATTGTTTAAGTATTATCAGACAATATACATACAAGGCGACATTTCCTTGGAGGTCACCACTTTGGGCGCTTGTCGACGGGCTTATTGACTGGTGTTTGGGTAGTAATGCCGTCGCTGTCAGGTTCGCTCTTCCCCTGTCGATCAAAAACTTTTGACGCTTTCTATAATTCGTTCGCAACACCATCACTGCTCTCATTGTCAGGTGGTTCATGATGTAACAACATGTAAAACAGCCGTCTGCTTTTCGATTGGAAATTAGCGACTATCTCGTAAGTTTCATTCGGATCAGCAGCTGTATTTCCTGCTGCTGCCGCCTTTGCATCCATTGCAGCGGTTAGTGCCAGCTTCAATGTCGTCAGAGAAATGTGAATATGTGCCTTTTCGTGGATTACCGCGTCTTCAGATTTCATGCTCGGTTGTTTTTCGAAGGGTGGCTGGGGACAGAGACACTGTTATGGAAGATAACGGGGTGGGGGCGGTTTGTCAGTTGAACCGCGCTGATCGATAGTGTCCGTCGGTCGTGAGCTCTCATCCCCCGCGCGGTGCCTCCTCAGGAGACGTTTCGAGGCGGCAAGCAGGAAGGAGGGGCGACGGACAGCAGTCAGGAGCCATTCGATGTCTGCATGGCCGCAGAGCCGCATGACGTTGCTCCAGACGCTCAAGGTAACACAACCCTCCGCACTCAGTCATATGGTGTCTGTCGCAGCGTTGCTTCGACACAATTTCGTGTTTTAATGCTATTACGTCAATGACTGTCTTATTATCTGTTGCATTTTGGTTCGGGGAATCACTGATATTGCCAGGGAAAATTGCCACTGTAATGTTTTTGGTTATATGCGGTTTCACGAATAATTGC
>JAPMLY010000864.1:20000-72500 GCA_026401115.1 Tetraselmis chui
GCTCCGCCAGCCTTCGAGCGGGCATCCCGGTGGTTTCCTTTTCTATCGGCGACGCAGCGGAGTTTGTGTACGGGTCGAGCCGGGACGAGAGCAGCGCCAAGGTACTCTTACCCTTTTTAGCCATAACCCCTTTCCATTGCTGAACAAATAGACGACGAGCATAATATCAACCGTTATTGCATAAATTAATCTATACTGTCTCTTAACGAATCCAAATTCGGTTAACGCTGTCGATTCGATCTAAATAAAATGCCATCTCCGTTGTTTGAGCAGCTCCTACCCGTAATGATTGTTCAGATGGACGTTGTTGTAGGATTTGGTGGCTACATACGATGCACTCCACCGCAAATAGGGTCTATTTTCATATTTAATTAATTTTGATGTTGCGCCTGATTAAACGCTGACTTCTTCCACGAGAATTGACGCCGGGACATTAGAGGAGGAGCAGTGGCTATGCACAAATTTGGTTGAGTATGTACAGAGCTTGCAAACGAATGCATTTTGATATCGAAATCAAAACATTAACTAATTTTGTCGATAAAACTAATATTCTTGCTTTATTTCACATTGTTATGTGTTGACGTATGCATTGACATTGTTTTTCAGAGTATTGACAAAGAGGGGTGTTCTTACATCACTTAACTTACACGCCATGTGTGTGTGTGTGTGTGTGTGTGTGTTTGTGCGTGTGTGCTTTCTATTCCCATAGCGGGTGCTGCTGGAGTCGGGCGACGTGATCGTATTTGGTGGAGCCTCCCGCATGATCTTCCATGGTGTGACCGGCATTCGGCGGGGTACTGCCCCGCGCGAGCTGGTGGATGCGACGCACCTCCGCCCCGGCCGCCTCAACCTCACCTTCAGACAGCTTTAGGCCCGCCTCATCCCTGTCCCCTCGGAACAAAGCCCTGTAACTACCACTCTACCTCATTCACGTGAGCCTATCTCCTCCCGCACGCAGCTCAGCATGTAACGTGCATGGGCATGGGTCGCCCGCTATTTTTTTGTGCTAGTATTACGAAAATGTGGAAACGGCGCATGAACATTCATATGCATCGAAAATAAAGATTCGATGCATATCAAGTTCGTCGCTCCTCTTAGGATGATATCCTCACACGCAAGTGTGTTCTGTGGTTCTTATTATCCATTGCCGACGCAGATATGTTCTCGCAGAAACCAGCACGAACCGTGAAAAAAAACATATTTTCTCATTTTATCGATATAATGAATTGAGCCACATCGTGCACCACCACAGCAGACACGCGGACAAAACAAAACGCTTTGTCAAATTGTCCCATTTTATGACCTGCAAAGAATAATGTTCCAAAACGGATGCGTGACACCTCTTGCCAATATTTCATGAGTATGGAGACACTCAAACTGGTTCAGAGCTGAAAATATTTTCAGTGTCTACTCTAACAAAAAAGATAAAATAATTTCTTCAGCCTCGCCAATTTGAAGGGAAACACATTTTTTCGTTCGATTTTTCAGCTGCCAGTGTCTCGTGATAGGCTTAGGGTTTCAAACCCTACATCTCACACAGCGCATAACAATCCAGCGCTGAAACTGCAACATTGCGTGAAGGCGGTGTCGAGCGGCGGCGGTTTCGCGATTGTCACCGGAAACCGAGGCCGTCGAGCTGCGCGACTCGCGACGGGTGCAGTCCACGAGTCGCCTTTAATCCTCCCGACGGGTGCAGTCGACGAGACGCCTTCAATCCTTACGACGGGTGCAGTCCACGAGTCGCCTTTAATCCTCCCGACGGGTGCAGTCAACGAGTCGCCTTTAATCTTTGCGACGGGTGCAGTCGACGAGACGCCTTCAAACCTTGCGACGGGTGCAGTCGACGAGTCGCCTTTAATCTTTGCGACCGGTGCAGTCGACGAGTCGCCTTTAATCTTTGCGACGGGTGCTGTCAACGAGTCGCCTTCAATCCTTGCGACGGGTGCAGTCCACGAGTCGCCTTTAATCCTCCCGACGGGTGCAGTCGACGAGACGCCTTCAATCCTTACGACGGGTGCAGTCCACGAGTCGCCTTTAATCCTCCCGACGGGTGCAGTCAACGAGTCGCCTTTAATCTTTGCGACGGGTGCAGTCGACGAGTCGCCTTCAATCCTTGCGACGGGTGCAGTCGACGAGTCGCCTTTAATCCTTGCGACGGGTGCTGTCAACGAATCGCCTTTAATCTTTGCGACGGGTGCAGTCGACAAGACGCCTTCAATCCTTGCGACGGGTGCAGTCGACAAGACGCCTTCAATCCTTGCGACGGGTGCAGTCGACGAGTCGCCTTTAATCTGTCCGACGGGTGCAGTCGACGAGTCGCCTTCAATTTTTGCGACGGGTGCATTCGACGAGACGCCTTAAAACCTTGCGACGGGTGCATTCGACGAGTCGCCTTTAATCTTTGCGACGGGTGCAGTCGACGAGTCGCCTTTAATCTTTGCGACGGGTGCTGTCAACAAGTCGCATTAATCTTTCCGACGGGTGCAGTCGACAAGACGCCTTCAATCCTTGCGACGGGTGCAGTCGACAAGACGCATTCAATCCTTGCGACGGGTGCAGTCGACGAGTCGCCTTTAATATTTGCGACGGGTGCAGTCGACAAGACGCCTTCGATCCTTGCGACAGGTGCAGTCGACAAGACGCCTTCAATCCTTGCGACGGGTGCATTCGACGAGTCGCCTTCAATCCTTGCGACGGGTGCAGTCGACAAGACGCCTTCAATCCTTGCGACGGGTGCAGTCGACAAGACGCCTTCAAACATTGCGACGGGTGCAGTCGACGAGTCGCCTTTAATATTTGCGACGGGGGCAGTCGACAAGACGCCTTCGATCCTTGCGACAGGTGCAGTCGACAAGACGCCTTCAATCCTTGCAAGGGGTGCATTCGACGAGTCGCCTTCAATCCTTGCGACGGGTGCAGTCGACGAGTCGTCTTCAATCCTTGCAAGGGGTGCAGTCGACGTCCCTTCAGTGTTGGTTAAGAATAACTCCTCAAAACATAAGCGCAGTCTCAAAAAAATAAAAGTGAATGAAGTTATCGCTGAATTCGTCGGCACCTCAATTCGATGATGAAGTGGCACATGCGCAATGATTTGACATTAATGATAGTACAGCCACGGTGTACGGCGCAGATATTCGAAGTTGCTCACCGCAGCTGACAATGTTTACAATCTACATACAAATGGGGATGTTTGTTCAGCCTCGTCAATTTGACGGAATAAAAAATTGTTCCTTTTAAAAGCTGCCAACTTCGCGTGACAGATTTAGGGTTTTAAATCCTAATGTTCACATAGCGCATAACTCTCCCGCGCTGCTACTGCAACATTGCAATAGGGTGGTGTCGAGCGGCGGCGGTTTTACGATTGCCATTGGAAACCAAGGCCGTCGAGCTGCGCCACCCGGGATGGGTGCAGTCGGCGAGTCGCCTTCAGTTCGCGTTGCTCCTGGGCCCAGATCGCAAGCGCACGAAGCTCGGGCGCGGACGAGTCGACGGGCACACAGCAGTCGCCGTGCGAGCGAAGGTAGGCGCGGAGCTGCGCCACGCGCTCGTCCCAGCTGCCGCCGAGGTCGAGCCCCAACTCGACGAGCCGACGAGCGACAGCGCGCGAAAGCTTTCCCGTCGCGTACTTGTATCGCTGTACTGCCACCCAAACGGGCAGCGGCCCGCTGACGTCGGCCGAGCTCCACTGCAGGTCGTGAAAGTGTCCCGCGGTCGACTTGTGCGCGCGAAGGGCATTGTAGCGACTTAGCCACGTCGCCGCTGCCCTCTCTTCCGACACTTCCCACGCGAAGCCCAATCCGACGAGCGCCTGCTCGCTCGCCGCCGGCAGTCGACCCTCCGCCCTGCGACCGCAACACGTGCCTTCAGTGTCGGGACACCAACAAGAAAACCAACGCCTAGACAGAGTGGTAGGCTCGAAAACATGATTCTGGAGTAATGTTACCGATGAATTCTTCTGCGCTGCAATTCGATCAGGAAGTGACTAAGGCCAGCACTGATGCTGCATTGAAATAAGAAAATTGACCTAGCGATACATTGTTATCTTCACGTATTGAACATGTATAAAATAAATGAAGCTTCGTGTCCACGACAAGTGCGTTGTCCGAGGTGGGAATTTACTTTTGTTCAGACACAGAAAATGCCCGGTGATTTGACATTAATGACATATTCTCATGTTATTCACAGATATAAGTTTAGAAAATTTTGACAGAAAATATTTTTTTTCGCTTTTAAAATAGGTAATTAGGTAATTAGGTAATTACTGAAATACTAAATGTAAAGCTAACATTAGAAAATGTAAACCAAACGCACCCGAATGTATTGGTGGAAATGCAGCAAAAACTGCCATTAAAACAAGACGCAAATATTACTTCATTAAAACGTTAAACTTGCAAACCGCCTGTGTACGTGTAGTATCTAGTAGAGATCTGATACAAGACTGTGCTACGCACTGCTACGTACTGTGCTACGTACTGAGCACAGGGTTGGTCTCGGTGTCACCAAACACCATACTTTGAATGACACCGTTCTCGCAGTGACCATCGATATGTGCTTTTTAATACCGCACCACTTCGAACCGACTGTGCCCCTCTCCCATAACCCATCGAGGAAAAATTTGGCGACGGGTGAAATTTCTCACTACAGATGCATCCATCGAATGTAGACACGATGGATGGGAGGGCTTCTCAAAGAAAACGAGAGCGAATGTGTCCTCGACAGATGCAAATCGAATCCAAATGTCCTGAAACATGACTTAAACACTAATTATTGTTTTAAGTTCATCAGGAATTTCATACCAACGCGGATTAATTCATAATTAGAAAATTGGAGAATAAGTAATTTTAACTCGTAAATTCCAACGTTTCAACAAGAATTAATGAGCAATATAACATAATTTCATCAATACGGGGCACAGGTTAGTACTCGGGAAAGAGTCGAACGGCTGCAGCACCTGGCTTCCCGCACTGACGAGGCCCAAGACGCAAAGGAGGGGTCCTCGGCGGCTAGCAGCGCCGCGTCGCCGTCTTCTCTCCGACGCAGTTCCGATAGCTGCGACAGACGGTCGGCCCACTCGGAAGCGGTGGCCGAGGGGCGACCGCGGACGACCGACTCGGCGTCCTTCGCGTCCCACACAAAGCCGACCTCTTCCAGCCGAGCGACACGCTCCGCCGGCAGCGCGCCCGTCGACGCCAGCGCGCGTTGCACGCTGACCCAGTGCCCCAACAAACTGTCACCGCCGCGCGGGACGCAACAATGTCCGAATTGCGCACGGAACGCGACCAACTCCTGAAAGCGCGTTCCCCACACCGCGTCGCTCGAACTACTCGTAAAACGCGGTGTCGACGTACCGCGCGTACCGCCGAGCCTGTAACAGCGTATCAGTAATGGTTTGTCAGCACAGTTTGGGGCTTCCCAGAACGCGCGCTCAAGTATTCATCGGACAGATTCCCGCCAAATGTTGAAAATATCAAATATAATCATGGCGTGGCGTTCCAGCGCACAGTCAATCAAATCCAATATGACAAAAATCAAGCCATTTTGCGGATACTAATGCTCAGTTGCCAATACCAACAATACCATTTATTTGATATCACCGGACGATCACGGCACTTGTCTGGCGGCCACAACTCAAGGTGCGTTTGTTCGGAAACATCACCGAGCAGTTCACTGGTCGGCTGTTCGAGGGACGGCACCCTGAGAGCGGAGGAGGGCTGTGAAGCTTACGTGCAGTTTGGTGGCGACAGAGAGGAAGCCTCGGATGGATCGGCGGGTGCGGGAGCGACGACCGCCGTAGCCGCGGACTCGCTATTCCATTCAAAGCCAACTGCGTCGAGTGCCGCTCGGCGAGCGTGGTCGAGCCTCCCGGATGCGCGAGCAGCTCGCTGCTCCTCAGCCCAGCGACCGAGGGGGCCGTGATCTTTGGGTACCGCTGCGTGTCCTGTCGCCTGACGTACCAACCGACAGGAAAGGTTAAGTATGTCGTTCACCTTCATTACGTTCTTCTAATGCAGGAAGAAATAACAAATAAATTATGGTTAATACTGTGGGGACGGATTACAATAATAGTACACATTAATTGACAGACGCTCGAATCGAAAATCTGCAGATCGACAGATTAATCAAGGAATGTCGACTCATTTCAACACAATTGCCAAACTTTCTGAACGTCAGATTGGCAGTCAAAGCTCGAACCCCTTCAAATGAAAATATGAAGATCCAGCTTAACTTGCAAAGCTTCGCAGCGAAATCTTTCATCAGAAATTTCGAACACCTTGTCGACGGCCTCGTTCACTTCCCACCTTTATACCTTTTATTGCTTCAAAGTATGTAGTACTGCAATTAAATACAAATAGACTGCTTCAAAGTGTTTATAATTATTCATTTTTTTCTTGAAAGCTTTTAAGAACTTGTACTTGTACATAAATATTTAACCATTTCGCAACAGATGTTGTTTCAAATATTCATAATTAAATGCTTACTAAGATTTTTTGATACTTGACGTCGTGGGATTACCTCCTTGAAGCGCACCAGCGAGTGCAAACCCACGCTCCACCGCCCCTGAAAGAGGCAGGGCCCCTCGTCCCTCAGCAGACCGGGAACGACCTCCTCGAGGGCCTTCGCTCGGTCGCTATCCAGTCGACCCGTTCGGTGCTCGTGTGCCTGCGCCCCGGCCCACCGTAAGGCTCGCTTCTGCCGGGAATCGAGATTAGCAGGGTCCAGGGTGTTCAGGTCGACCCTGCGGCGCTTCGATTTCAAGGCTTTGAGGGCCTCTAAGTGGGCGTCCCATGCGGCGGCATCCTCCTGTGTGTTGGGTAACACACAGCCATAAATGAGTACAGATTATGATTATATTTCGCGAACTTGAATATTTTTATATTTTTTCAGATATTTGTCATAATAAATCAACCGTAATTCAGAGCTGAATCAGAGTATGCAGTGCATGAGCGAGTTACGATAATATACGCATAAATTGTGGTTTTATACGTATATCAATGTGGCTGATTGCATAAAGGCCACAACGTACACAGCGCTGAGAGAAAGTACTTTGTGATGCACAGCACCCTAAATAGGACACTCCAAGAGTAAAGATTGAATTTGGCAGTGACATCAATGAATTACGGGCACGCAATACAACAGTTCAATACATAAAAGAAAGAAAAACGTATGAAGAAAAGGATGGCAAAATAAATCATGTCAATTAATTACAAACAAGTAGCGGAATCCACCAGCAAAGAGGAAAAGCAAACAGGCACAGAAGCCTAAATCGCATGTCGGAGTCTAATTCAAAAGTTAATTATGGGGAGGCACACACGTAAATGATGGAATCTTACGGAAATATCTAAAAATTCTCATTAATGTAGGCCCAAAATGTATTCATTCCAGAAACACCGCCGAAGCGCATTAATTTCACGACGCATATGATGAGTTTAATTCAAAGCAGGGTAAATCAAGTCACAACCGACGAGTTGGGTGCCCCAAATGTCCGTACTTGCGGACGGTTGCCCCAGTGAAACCCTAATGCGTCAAGGGCGCGGGCTTGGTCGGCACTAAGGCGTCCAGTACGGTGCGCCCGTCGTTGAGCCTGACGAGTGGGGCGGAAAATAAGACATCAACGCATACCGTCAATTTAGAAAACAATATACACGGTGTCAGATAAGCACACCAAACTGCGTATCCTTTCAAGATTACACGCAAAATTCAGGTCAAATTATCCTTGGTCAGCTGATAGCTTTACAAATTCGCGCACTCTCAGTTTTGATGGGTTGAAGCTTCGTAAGCAATACTTAGGTATTTGCAACATCATCTAACCAATCTACTGCATTCCATTTTTCAGAGATTCAAACGACACAAACCAGAAAGATGAGCGCCTCATTAATAACACCGATGCAATGGAAATTTGTCGCTTCGACTCACCTTCACCCAGCGACCAAGTCGGGCGGTGGGACCGTCCAAGGGGACGCGACAGTGTCCATGACGGCGCCAAAAGGCGTCCAACTGCGAGTAGCGGCCCTCCCAGCCGCCGTCCGGAGCCTCAGCCCAACTGAAATGGGGGAGGGCGGCCAGGCGAGCCGCACGCGCGGGGTCCAGCGAGCCCAGCTGTCTGAACTTGCGCTGCGCGGCCAGCCAGGCGGCTAGCGGGGCAGGAAGGGCGACTTCCTCGAAACCCTAAAGAACGGCGATAGCATCAGCAACCCTTATTCAAAACCTGAAAGTAAACCCTGGATATGCCTCAGCGTCATTTGAAATGCGACGCGAATCTTTTCATCGAACGTCTTTAAATATTTCTAAGCAATGGGACGACCGAGAAAAATGTCAAACTTCAATCATTTAATGCACGTATAATTACGTTGGGCCCGTACAATTTACTGTTCTCCTTCAGTCGATGAAGGCGGTCTGATCAATTCGACACCAGGTCGAGGTTGTTAATTTAAGGCAGGGGGGGGGTGCTCATTTCCGTGGCTACAGATCTTCAGCAAACAACAGAAAATTGCAGGTTATGCAGCCATCCTAGGGCTGAGGTAAACCTGGTTTCAAATGAGGCTATGTATGTTTAGGGATTATGTCAGATAGAATTAATAACCAAGGTCATCAAACTGCATTTGACAACGTCGGGCGACTTAAAACTCCGATCCAAATCAAACTATTTTCGAGGCTGCATATTTTGGGCCCTGTCAAATCAAGACGCCGAGACCGATTCTGGCGTGTTCGTGGTTTCCAGACTCTACAGCAGACGGAGTTTGATTACAGGTATCGAACGACAAAATGGGGGGGATGCGGAAAAAAAAAAGGACTAGAGAAAACGGGATCGGGAAAAATCAACCTGACGCTCTATAACAGGTAATGCACTGCAGACAACCTTGATATTAGCTAAAAATATTGTAAACAACTTAAACTCAGTTGACGGCTGAAAAAACAGCCGACGCAACAGCATAGTGTGACAGTACAATATCGATTATTAATTGGTAGAAGATCAGAATAAATTCAATGTATTCAATTGAAACTAAAGCTTACTCAGTAAAAAGAGGGTTTCATAGCCCTTATATACCCGCTACTCCAGGAACTTGAAAACCCTAAACCTCACCTCGTGCGCCTCGAGATGGGCAGCAAGCTGTACAAACCGACGCTCCCAGAGCTCCGAAATTGCAGACTTTGCCGAAGAGCCGCCGGAGTCGTGAAGCGCGCCGAGACTCGCCAGAGCGGCCTCCCGCGTGGGCGGCAGCAGCTGCGCGCCCGCGAGCCGTCGCTGGCGGAGGAGCCACGCGCCGAGGTGCGGCTGCTCGGCCATCAGCAGCTGTAACTGCAGCCCCGCGCCGACGGTAGCAGTGCGGGTACCTGCGGGACATACAGGCAGCGAAACAGGTAACGGCACATTATTAGGGCATTGTCAAAATTTAGGGCTATATTCGGGTTTTATGGATTTGCTGCGAACGCCAAAGAGTACACCACTGCATAGCTGATGGGGAGACTGGTGAGAAAAACAGTTAAATATTGCTTGTAAGATTCCCAGGAACAGGGGATGACATGCATTAGGATTCAGAGCTTCTTTCAACTTGTCAAGTGACCGAGTTACTTTTTCATGACTGAGAGACACTTTTAGGGTTTCACAACATAGTACCAGTCGTTCTCTTTCAGATTCTAGCTTGACTGGCAAAATATTGTCACTGCCATCCTGTCTGTCTGGGGCTTCAGAGCTAAGGGTTTCCTCGACTACAACTCAGGGCGTCGATTAATAAATATGCAGTTCCATTGTCCGAAGCCTGAATTCAGCATTTGAAAAATAATTCAATCAGGGATACAATCATATTCCGGGTATGACTGGGAAATTAGTAGGGTTACCTAGGGTTTCGCGGGAGCTGTTGCTGGCCATCCATTCGGAGAGCTGATCGAGACGGCGACGCCACTGCGGATCGGAGGAGGCGTCGCCGCTGAACTGAAAGCCGAGCTCCGCGAGGGCGGCCACTCTGTCGTCCGTCAGTCGACCCGCCCAGTACGACGCGCGCTGCTCGCCGACCCAACGGCCGAGGCCCGGAAAACGCGCGTAACGCTGCGGTACGTCCACGTGGCCGTGCATTCGCTTGAAGCGCTGCAGCTGCTCCAGCCGCACACTCCAAACCTGAGAAAATAAGGCGCACAGTTGTCAAATTAGTATTATGGCTTTCCGTCGGCTCTCTCCGCGATTTTGGACTTGTCAACTTTTTACGGAAAATATAATGTAATCAAGACTCGGCTCTCTCTCTCTCTCTCTCTCTCTCTCTCTCTCTCTCTCTCTCTCTCTCTCTCTCTCTCTCTCTCTCTCTCTCTCTCTCTCTCTCTCTCCCTCCTCTTAATCCGTCTTGGCTCATCTTCCCACGTCCCAAAACGCGAGTGAATATATTCCAAACATGAACATGGCTATTCATTTGCGGAAAGCTGGAAAAATCCGCGCTCAAGGTCATGAAGTCCACGTTCCACACGAACTAATCGTTTTCATGGAAATTTCGCGTACTGTTTTATTTGATAGTCCTTCATCATCATCATTAGTGAAGGGTGTGCATAGAATTTTGGTCTCCCACACATTTGAAACTGGCATCGAGTTTTGTGCATATGAAAATATTCGCAATTCAGTTTTTTGATAGAGAAATGAAAAATATGGACGGACAGGTTGGTACAACGGAGAAAATGTCGACGATATCGATGAGCAATTTTTAAAGACAGGCGGAACAAAACGACTTTTATCTCTGAATCGCCCAAAGGCTGACTCATCCATCCATTCATCTCCCAGGAAAGCCATTCACCCACTCAATACTTCGTTCAGTAATTCAAATTTGTAGTCAAATGTCTATTGACTTTCCATTTATATATTTACTAATATCGTGTTCATTTACTCACTATCAATTCTTCCATAAATATATATTCTGTATTTTTCTTTTATCATTGATTCGTGGATTACTTCACTAAATAGGGTTTCGGGAATAGGGTTTAAAACCCACTGTCCAAATTCGGCGGGAAAGACGGGGCAGCGGCACCTTCGCAGGGCTGCCCGCCACCTCCACCTCGCGCCACGCCACACCCGCCGCTCTTAGACGCGCGTCTCGCTTCGCGCTGAGCCGACCCGCGCGCCGCGCCGCCGCCTGCCGCGCCAGCCACTCCTCCAAACCCGGGTCGCTAAAGGTGCAGCCCTCCGTTGCGGCGGCGACGCCCTCACCCCCGCTCTCCTCGCAGCCGCTCATGATGGCCTGCGGGAGGTCGGACAGCACGCGAGCGACACCACACCGCCTCAGACGAGGTACACTGAAAGGCGCGGCCAAGATACAGCGACGCGCGCGGAGAGAGAGCAAAGACCAGAAACTCTCAATAAACCCTACTATCACATTCTAGGGCTTCCAATGCCCCATTTTCCATGCCACAGACAAACGGATGATTGACGGGCAAATGAGAAATAAGTCGAGCTGCAGAAACAATCGCATCGTTGGGTAGCAGGGTTTGGAGAATTGACATTATAGAATTGAGGGAAGCAGATCGAGATTACTAGGATAAAATAACTTGTAAAAATGAAGGCACCCAAACAGCCATTTATGCAGCAGTGCCCATAATAAAAAAATCTGGGGAAGCAAATAAATCAAATGCGGCAGATCGTCGTCACATGAGAAATCAGAACCAAAGAACAATTGATGGCGCGTCGAGGACATCGCCTCTGCTGTTTTGAGTGGTTCACAACTGAGACTGTGACACGGGACAGGGGGACAGACTGGGAGGGGGAGAAACTGGGGAGACAGAGGGACAGGTGGTCGGATCGCAAGAGCGCTAAATCAATTATCGAACAGGACAAAAATATCATTGCAAAAGTAAATTGGAACCAGTTTAATCAAAGTATGCCAAATCAGCGGCAATTTCTCCCAATCAAGATCACAAGGAAAGCTTGATATCTTTCAATGGCGGCCTTAAATGAGTGAGACCGAAACATGGAGAGGAATATTACACACACATAGGATTTCGTAGGCATTAGGGTTCGTGACTGAAATCACGACAGAGTGAGCTCGAACAGCCGAACCCTACTTACTGCTCCCTTCTTGTCTTGACTGCCCCTCTACTTCAGCCAAACACCCCCCCCCAACCCCTGATAACCTGTTCTGCTCAATTGATGCCAGGTGAGGCGGAGCTGCGGGCTGTTCGGGAAACGAATACGACAATGAAAGGGCAGCTGTGTGTGTGTGTGTGTGTGTGTGTGTGTGTGTGTGTGTGTGTGTGTGTGTGTGTGTATGTGTTATAGAGAGAATGTGTATGGGTGATTGGGTGGGTGAGAGCAATTGGGTTAGTGGGTGAGTGTGTGTGTGAGTGTGCGTGGGAAAGTCTGAGAGTGTATGTGTTTCAGTGTGCATTTGTGTGAGAAGTTAGTATACGTTTGTGTGTGCGAATGTGTGGGTGGGTAAGTGGAGGCGGGCATGTGTATGGAAGCGTGTGCAATTGTGCATGTGTGTGTGTGTGTGTGTGAGGAAGGTGGGGGGGGGACTGGGGGGGTAAGTGTGTGTGAGATTGTGCATGTAAGAGGGCGCATGTGTGTGTATGTGTATGTGTGTGTGTGTGTGTGAGTATATGTGTGTGTCTATGTGTGTGTGTCTGTTTGTGTCTATGAGTGTGTAAGTGTGTGGCGGTATCTGTGTGTGTCTGTGTCTGTGTGTGTCTATGTGTGTGTGTGTGTGTGCGTGTGTGTGTGTGTGTGTGTGTGTGTGTGTGTGTGTGTGTGTGTGCGTGTGTGCGTCTATGCCTATGTTTCGTGTGTGTGTGTGTGTGTGTGTGTGCGTGTGTGTGTAGAGGGGGAGGGTGGGAGTATTTAAGACTATGTATGTGAGTGAGTGCACGTGATTGAGTCTGTGTGTGTGAGTGACTGAGAATGCGTTTGTATGAATGTGCGTGTGTAGGTGGGTGCATGTGCGTCGGTATCTATCTGTGGTGTGTGTGGGGGGGGGGGGGGGGGGGGGGTTGAATGTGGGCGTGTGAGTGTATATGTGTGTGTGTGTGTGTGTGTGTGTGTGCTGAGAAGAGGAGTACCTGCAGTTGCTGACAGTTATGCTCCCAAGCTGCATTCTCAGCTGCTTTAGCCTTGGCCGTGGTGTCCAGCTGCCGCCCGCCGTCCAAAAAGCCGACCTCCCCCAACAACGCACGCCGCTCCGCCGACAGCCGCCCCTCACCGGCTGCCCTTCGCTGTGTGTGGCACCACACGCCCAGCGGCGGGTCGTCCACGTGGCGCTGAGGCACAGCGCAGTGGCCATGCGTCTCTCGGAACACACACAGCCGGCGGTAGTTCTCCATCCAGCGCTCCTCCCGGCTCACAAAAAACAGCGGAGTGTCCCAATTGAACGACAGCTCGTCCAACTGCGATACGCGCATGGACGGCAACGACCCCTCCCGCCGCGCCTTCCGCTGCGCGTTGCACCACTCCGCCAACGGCAGCATGGAACGAGGCACCGCGCAGTGGGCGTGCCGTGCATGAAACGCTGCCAGCTCTTCGTAGCGACGGTCCCAGTCGCCTCCCTTGCTCCGTCGCTGCGCCTGCTGCGCGTCCCAACTAAAACCGAGTGCGTCCAGCCGAGTCACTCGCTCCTCACTCAGCCTCCCCTGTAAAGTAAAGCCACAGCACCAGCACCAACTCGTCTGAAATCCAGTCACCCGGTAGAACGCTAGCGTGTTCCGGACGTAACGGCAAGAACAGTAATGAGGTGGCGGGTCCGTGGGTCACCTCACTGTGCAACGCGCGTTGGTATCTCACCCAGCGACCGAGACCCGGATGCGGCGCGAATCGTGCAGGCACCAGGCAGTGTCCGTGTTTCTTGTGGTACGCAGCCAGCTCCTTGTAGCGAGCCTGCCATTTTTCGTCGTAGGATGATGACGATGTCGGCTGAGCGGCGGAGGAGGAGGTTCGTGTCGGAGAGGTCACTGCCACAGCTGGTGTCACCTGATCATCAATATCGTAACCCGCGCTCAGTTTATTATTAACGCCGATGACAGCCTCGGGGACCCGGGGTACCGGCGACCTGGATACGACTCCCTTTGCAGCGGCGAATATCAAGGGCGTGGGATGGGCTTTCGGAGTCTGGACTCTCTGCATGCGTAGTCGAAGACAAGGCACGGGACGAGACAAGGGTCTCGCCCCGACAGGGGTGTAAGGGGCGAGCATGGCTGACGAGTAGCAGCGTCGTCGGAGTTTTGACGTACGAAAAAACAGCCACCGTTCTCGCGGTGTGTCTTTTACTATGAGTCAGTGTGATTTTTTTGCTGCGAGTCTTCAGAAGTACCACGAGGCATGAGCTACACGCGGGGTAGGGCTCACTGCTGTATCGATTGCGCTGGCGTTCTCTCAGAGCGTCGGAGTTGCTGGAGTGGGTTGGCCTGAGCCGTCACAGCAGCAGCTGCTAGCCTGCTGCGGACTACTGAATCTGGGTGCCAGGCTGGAGACACGCTGGCTTATTGCTATCTTTTTTGGAGTATTGTCCGGATAATGTCCGATTGCGATCGTACGATTGCACTATTAGAAACAGCAGCGAAATATAGTCAGATTGTTTTAAATCTAGAGGTTTGCAATACTTACTTACATATGTGACAGAACGCACACCTTTGCGGTAAAGTGTTCATGTAAAAAGGGTGCGTCTTGCCCAACCCTCGAGGACTGAGGAAACGCCTCGCGCAACGCTCCAAGCCCTGCCTCCAGCAACACTAGCTAGTTGCAACCCTTAAGCCGGTGCAACCCCCGAGCACTGGCACTCTCTGCTTTGCGCTAGTCCATTTGGCTCGCGCAATTGTAGTCTCGACTCTCGTAGTCGAGCATGGTGTCAATTTACATCGCCTCATGCGCACTCGAGCCTCACGAGACACTTACCCACGTTCTAGGTCGCCGTTTGCAACCATGCAGCCTGAGCAGTCTACCTCCGCGCCCGGAGTCGACGCTCTACCCCCTGTCACTGAAAAGCGTTTCTCCGAAAATATTCAAATCGTAGTCTCGCTCCTCGAGCTCCGGATTTCTGAGCATTTGCAGGCATCTAACACCGCCTTACTCGCACAGCTTCAGCCCTTATCATGCCCACTTGTGCCCACGAATCAAGGGCAATCCATTTCCCTTGACGCGACCTTTGCGAATGACGGTGGTAAGGCGGCCAAGGAGCCACCTATCGACCTGCTAAATGACGATTCCGAGCTTCACGAGCCCGAGTTCGTCGAATTTTCCACCTACGGAAAGGTTATTCCTGCCGGCTTGGAACGCCCACCCCGCAACATTGACGAACCCCGCCTTGGGACGATGACGGACGACACGGCGCGTTTCCTTAACGACATGAAATCTCAAGCGGGGTACGACGAGTACATCCACAATGGTTGCTATGCCTTTTTCGAAAGCCGCGCCAACGCGGCAATTGGCGAGGCTTTGGACTCGCTGTCAGTCGGCTCTCCGTTATCGACGGAGCATGCGGCAGCCGTTGCCCTCATCAAAGCCGGTCATCGCACCCACGCAATGACGGAGGAGGCCGCCCGTACTCAACCGGGCTTCCTCCGCCTCACCAAGGGCGGACAAACGAGCTCGGATGCGGACCTAATGTTCGCCGAACTCGCCCACGAGCGCTTTTGCCGCCCGCGCCCTACCGCGGTCTCCGGCACATTGGACGAGCTACGCCAAGCGTTCGTCGACATAGCGCTCGAAGTTAGCATGCATGCCGCCAGCAAAACAGTTGTTGGAGAAGCATTCGCAAAGGCAACGCCAAGGCCTCCCTGAGAAGACGCCAAGGCCTCCCGGAGAGGACGCCAAGGCCAAGAAGGCGGCCGCAGACAAACGCAAGGCCGCAGGAGCAGCAGCGGCAGCAACAACGGTTGCCGGAACTAAGCCCGGCGATTGGACCAAGCCACCCACGAAGAAGTGATGATGTGACCCGCGGCGCCGATTCTTGCTCCCCGTCATCCAACTACATGCGTCACCGCGTGCGGCTAAGATGGCGGGAGTGGGATCATATCGGCGCGAGCGGTCAAGTCGTGAATTGGATCCACCATGGCGTGCGGGTCAAGTTCAAATACGGCCTACGTCCCAAGCCATTCAACCACGGAGTCTCCATGAAGGACGCCACCAAACCACAACTAGATTTCCTCGCTACATAGCTTCCACGCGTCGAGGCGTGCGGAGCCTGGGAGCGCGCCCACAACACCCGCTATGTCTCCCGCATGTTTCTAGTCCCCAAGCCCGGTGAAAACAAGTGGCGTTTGATTATCGAACTACGCGAGCTCAACAACGACTGTGCAAAATTCAACCTATCGTGCGAGACCTTGTAACACCTCCGCCACATGTCCCGCCCGGGCGATTCCTTCGTCTTCCTTGACCTCGCGGACGGCTACTACACACTCGGCATTCGGGAGGAGGATCGCGACTTCTTCACGGTGAACTACAGGGGCGAGCTCTGGCACCTCGCTTGCCTCCCGATGGGCTAGTCCGGGTCAGCATGCTACTTTGGCAAACTCACGCAGACGTTCACCAACTACCTTCGACGGCCACCTACGCCCCCGACCGCCAAAACGGCGACACCTCACAAGCCATCGAGAAGATTCTTACGCAACATCCGCAGGCGCGGGATTCGCCTACCACCCTACATGGACGATTTCATACTCATGGCCCAGTCGCGCGAGGCAGCTCTACTTCTATGCGACCACGTCGAGGCACTTTATAACCGTCTCGGCCTCCTACGCAACCCCATAAAAGGCATGTGGGAACCCACATAAGTGGGAGACCATCGGCGCCCGCCGGCGGCGGCCCCGGAGGGGGTGCGCTCGCAGGCCCATTCGGCATCCCCTCACCTCCCCGTGGTTGGCGCTGGAAACCCCGTAGCTGTGCCAAGCCTGGCACGGTAGGGGGCTAAAAGAGCCGACAGCTCGATCCGCGGGATCAGCAGATGTCGGGAAAGCCCTGTACAAAGGGCTTTTGAAAAAAATAATTTCTGTGCGATACCGGCACCAAGATCTCCCGCTCGGCCCGTCCGATATGTTTTTTCGCATACACATACTACTGAGTACATTCCTAATTCGAGGGGTGGGACTTGTACCACAAGAGCGTTAGATAGCGAGGAGGGTACGGCCGGATCAACGGTGGGAGGCGGTTGTTGGAGCTGGAAGTGGCCAGCCGGGAAGCAGCGCCAGGAAAGGGCGCTCGCTAGCCGCCGACCAGCCATGTGCCAGTCGACACTTCACAGGGGTTGAGGCAAGACATGGCACAATCGCAGGCGAAGGAGCGGCTATGTGAGGCGGCGGCGATCCTTAGGATCAGCCGCCGCCGGAAAGCCATGTACGGAGGGCTTTTTGGAAATTAAACTAATGTCCGTACCCGGCGTCGAGCTAGCTGGGGAGCGGCACCAGGGTAGGGCGCTCACTAACGAGCCGCCACGCCGACAAGTTACATCTCCCGGGGGGAGAAGTAAGCTTGGGCGGCAAGGAGGCCAGTCGCGACGGAAGGAGCGACAAGATCTGGCGACGACGACCCTCCGGGTCGGCGCCGTCGGAAAACCCCGTACGGAGGGTTTTTGACTAATTTCCGTGCACCCGCGGCCCGACGGATCCGGCTATGGTGACCTGACCCCCCCCCCCTCCTCGACACCCACTACCCGGATAGACGAGACCCTTGAGGGGGGGGCCGGGTGAGCGCGGGGGCCCCAACTTCAACAAAGTCTTCTAGTTGGACGCGCGATGAGAGGGGGGAGGGTACGGACGCAGGCCGGACTACCTGACAAGTACCCGGGTACCAAACAGAGAAAAAACCGGGGAAATGAGCAGGGAAAATTCAGGCGCGGAGGCAGGAGCGCCCATTTTTTCTATGTTTGTGTGTCTCGGTCCCCCCCACCTGCCCTCGAGGTGACGGGACCTCGACAAGGAGGACCGTCGCGTCGGCGGACGCGGCGGCTACCTTGGCGTGGCTTACGGGATGGGGCGGCGGGATCGACGAGCGACCACGCGAGGAGGGGTTTTTTGCCGGCCTTTCCCCTCCTATCTTCGGCAAGACCGAAATCACGCGGGAGCTAGATGAGGCTGGCCCGGCGTCCCTCCCGAACGCCGACCGGCCTCGGCCGGTCGGCACCCCGGTTCGGTGGGAGCGGGCCGAGCATCGTGAAGGTCGAGCAACAGTTTAGTTTTGCATTTTTTGACAAGTGGATTTATTTTTAGATCTGTTTTTCTTGAATACAGAATTATTACGCTGTTATTGCATAGGCGGGGGGGCTGTGGCAATTGCTGCGATTGCTTACATTTTTTTAACTCCCGAGGAACGTCGACACACGCTGATGCTAGGTGTGTCGATAGGTGTACCTAATCGAAGAGACCCAGGCCTAACTTGCTAATAAGTCATGCATGGCAAAGTAGAGTGGCCCGAGAGAGAGTTGTCGGTCCAGTTTGCCGGCACATGTTGTGAACAATTTCAATTTCAATTTCAATTGGGAGACCATTTCGGCCCTACGATCGACCTCATGAACGGCGAGTTTCGAGCCCTTATCGACAAATTGTAAGCCCTCTCCAAACATACTTCAACGCTGCTCAGCCGCGCAGCGAGCACCGCCCGTTGGCTACCCGCCAGACAACTAGCGGCGTTCGCTGGAAAAGCGCGGTTTCTCTACCTCGCCATCGCGCAAGCACGTTTCTTACTCCGCGAACTCCTCTCCGTACTAAGTACACGTCAAGGATGGGGCGGACGAGTCCGGATGACACATCAACTCAAGCGAGACCTCGAATGGTGGCGGACAGTGCCCGACCAACACAACGGACGCTCAATCTACAAACCCATCGAAACGGCGTACCTCCACGCCGACTCAAGTGGGTACGGATGGGGAGCCGTGTTGAACGACAACCCATCTTATCAGGCACGCGGTTTTTGGTACGACGCCGACCGACACCGACACATCACCTAGAAGGAGCTACGAGCCGTGCGACTCGCAATCGAGTCATGTCTACTCCAGCATCGGGGACAAGACGTTTTACTACACGAGAACATCACAGCCGTCATGGCGACGCTGTCCAAGCTAACCACTCGCTCCCCCGTCATGATGACCGAATTAAGGAGGCTCTAGCACTTGCTGGACGTCAACGACGTCGGCATCCAACCCATATACATTTGCTCAGCAGAGAACACCTAGGCCGACAGCCTCAGCCGGGAGCTAAGACCGCGACGACTGGCAGCTAAACCCCCAGATTTTCAGCTACCTACAAGCCGAGTGGGGACCTCACTCTATCGACCGTTTCGCATCCATGAAAAGCACACAGCTCCACCGCTTCAACGCCAAGTGGCGCGACCCCAAGTGCGAGGACGTCGATTGTCTACACTTGCCGGACGCCGCATGGCAACACGAAGCCAACTACTGCAACCTCCCATGGAGCGCTCTACCCTCCATGTGCGCAAAACTACACAAATCGGGCGCAACAACCACCGTCATCGCACCCTACGGGCCCCACAAACCCTTGTTCCAACACCTCCATACCGCAAATGCTAATGGTAATCGCAAATCACCGCCAACCAAGCCGCGACATCTGATGCTGAAATTGAAATTGAAATTGTGTGAAATTGAAATTGTGTGTGTGTGTGTGTGTGTGTGTGTGTGTGTGTGTGTGTGTGTGTGTGAGAGAGAGAGAGAGAGAGAGAGAGAGAGAGAGAGAGAGAGAGAGAGAGAGAGAGAGAGAGAGAGAGAGAGAGTGTGTGTGTATTTTTGTCGGTCGGTCGGTGTATACCCTCATCATCAGCTCGATTGGTTTCGATACTATAAGTGCGATATTTCGGTTTGGAAAAAAAGCAAATAGATGGTGTACATCGCGCACTTGCTGGGATAGGGATTGAGATATGTCGTCAACTACTGCGCATCCCTACGATGGGCACAAGACCTTAATTTTCGTGACTACAAAAATACATAGTTATAGAGACAGTGTGTATGCATTATTATAAACTCACAAGGTGTGCAATAAAGAGTAGGAGCCACATTTTGTGTGTGTGTGTGTGTGTGTGTGGTGTGTGTGTGTGTGTGTGTGTGTGTGCGTGCGTGCGTGTGTGAGTGTGTGCAAGTGTGTGAGTGTGTATGCGTGCGTGTGTGCGTGTGTGTGTGATTACAAAAATACAACGACGCAATGTGTGTATTTGTGTGTGTGTGTGTGTGTGTGTGTGTGTGTGTGTGTGTGTGTGTGTGTGTGTGTGTTTGTGCGTGCGTATGTGTGTGTGCTCGCGCGCGATACAGAGTGAAAGGCATAGTGTGAGACTCATAGTGAGAGATGTTGCGCAGATAGGAACCCAAAGTAACATGAAGAGGAGCAGAAAGACGTTGCATGAGTTCTCGACGCACATTCACCAAAAACGTCGAAAGGGGACAAAAGTACATCGACGAACGAAATGTTGCATACGGACATAATGGTTTAAACGCAATGAACGAGGGTCTTCAACACCCATGCCTGGGAAGCGATGAACTACCACCAAAATATATAGGCGATCAAAGAGCTCAACCGCCAAAGGCGCCAACCGGCCCCCATCCTCCACAACGAAGGGATAGTAGGCACGGACCGACTGAACTGAACGCGTGCCAAGTAAAGCGGACGTGCGGAGGTCCGCATCGAGTTGGTCATGCTGAGCTCCAATGCAAGATTGGAGCTGAAGATTGGAGATGAGCACCTATATGAGGAGCATCGGTGTTCGTGCGTGCACTTGTGACCGTCACATCAACAACAATATGATTGTGTGAGGCCATGAAGTCTTACCAAACCACATCCCCATGCCGATCTCGCGAAGCTCCCGACTGGATGCGGCAGACCTCCAACCGCAAGTCCCACCCCCTAGTACCCCCCGTTTCAAGCATGACTGCATGAACTCCTCAAGCACGTGGACAATCCGATCGTGGAGCTAAATGACGTACCAAGAGCACGGGCACCGGGCATGTGGTCCATAAGCATAGCAACTATGGAGCGCTCACCCGACATAGAGGTGCCATATATCATCCACGAAGATCTAGACTCGCGAGACTCGGAGGGAGCCTCATTGCACCTTGGGCACTTCCGAACATGAGAGGCGCGCTCCGCGGGGAGGCCTAACACCCGGTGCGTTACCATCGTATAACAATCGGATGGCACCTTGAAGATGGACTCGTGTGAAGAGGAAAAGGGAGCCAAAGCCCCGCGACATGTACCCGAAGTCACCCTCATAATCCGGTGGCGGGAAAGGTCTGCAAAATGCCAAGAGGTCAAGGGCACGAAGAATGAGCGAAATGCCCCGTTGAATGTGGAATTATTACTCCTTTATTAATAAGCAATAATATATTTCGTAGCAGCTTTACGGCTAGTGGTACACTGGTACAGTACCCGTAAAGACTACTGGTACTGGCGCTACCGGTACTATGTGTACGGGTAGCACGGGTTGCGTTCATCATAAATAAGGCATCATCCCCCTTTTTTTTTTTTTGCATCATCCCTACCTGTACCTGGCCTCCCACAAAGAACTATAAAAATTTCTTACAAGAAAAAGCAGTGGAGGCCACCAAGCAAGAAAAAGAAAGAAAGGAAGAAAAAACCTAAGCCCGAGGAACAGGAAGGCATGCCACAGCATCAGCACTGCCACAAACATATTTTAAGCGCGGTATACGTATGCAATATTATATTTTTAGCAACTGCGTAGGCGGCATGCGCTCGTCTCGACTCCTCCTTCCCACCCCGCGTTTGCCGCCCAGTCTATCAAGGCAGCATCACCGCAACGAAAGCCCGATCAAATACCAGTGAGTGTGTCTGGGAGTCTCAGCTCGCGCAGCTTCGTATTTCCAGTCTCCTGCCGAGGCTTGCTTCAGGTACTGGTTACACGCGCCGCGTGTTATGTTTTTCGCCAGCTGGCATCCCTGGGCGAGCAGTAGCACAAGCGAACAACAGCACACGAAACGAATACGCCTGCCCCGCCACCACTCGCTACCCCCGCATCGAAACGTGTCATACCTCCACCCGTCTTTTCCTGTCCGTCTAAATTTCCATAATTTCTATAACTTTTCACTTCTCTGGCATGTGAGTGGGCTGGAGTCTTTCGCACCAGAGCGCGGCCCGCCCTGCCGAACCTCCTTTCGCTTTCAGTAACTGCCCTTGGATACCCACGTCTCTTCGGCATGGAAGCCATATAGTGCCTCTATGGTATACGTCGTCCATTATTGGTTGTCGTGTGAGTCTACGTGTGTGACTGTTGTCTAGTGTTGGAATTTGACGCGCTGTGCTACTGCTGTTGTGCAGTCCGACACGTTGTCCGTATCGAAACGCAACTCACTTCGCGTCGGTGATACGAGAAAGGACCGCGCCCTTGTGGAGGTGGCGGGGTTGAGTGAAGGGAAGGATAGCACCGGGTGTCAGCCGGTGTGGCGGAGATGGAGGCAGAGCAGCCTGTGGAGGTGGAGCTGGAGGAGAGCGATGATGACTTTGAGTACGAGGAGGTGGAGGTGCTGGACGACGAGGACGACGCGGCGGATGACGTCATGATGGAGGACCTCAACACCGCGCTGCGAAGCCTGCAGGCGCTGGGTGACGGTGGGCAGGCAGAAACCTCCTCTCCCTCTGCCCAGCCTGACCACAAAATCACAAAACATCCGGAGGTCATCGACGACTTCATCCGGAACTTTCTTGTGAAGGTGGGTTGCTGCAGCACTCTTGCGGACGAAAACACAGTGATTTCAGCTCCCCTTTCTTAACTCCATTTGGTGCGTCTGGCGGCGCAAGTGAAACTCGTCTGAATTCTCCGATGGGTCGTTTGATGGGTCTCTTTTCTATCAAAGCTAATCATTCCTAAATTAAGTGTCAGCATGACACCCGTTTGCGCTGTTTATGTAGATAAATAGCCTTAAGCGACAGCCATTCCAAATCAAAGCGCACTTGCATTCTCCTCGTCCAAGAAAAGATTAAAATTTGCTAGTGTGCTCGTTGCGACAGATGGGAATGCTGCGTACGCTGGAACAGTTCGAGAGTGAGTGGTATGAGCTGAAGGCGAAGGGGCAGCTGCCTGCGGACGTTGGGGAGGTGCCGGACGCGTACATGCACACGCGCGTGCTGGAGGACGAGGTGGCGATGCTGCGACGTGAGGTGGGGGATGCGAAGGTGCTGGCGGCCAAGGCGCACGAGACGTGGGATAAGTTTCGTAAGGAGCGCGATTTTCATAAGATGCACCATAAGCGGGTCGTCCAAGAAAAGAACCTCCTGCTTCGCGACATGGCGCGCCTGAAGAAGCACTACAACCTGTACGAGCCCACCATCGAGGAGCTGCGCCACAAGTACGAGGTGGCGATGAAGGAAAAGATGATGATGAAGCTGGAGCGGGATCGGCTGCTCACCAAGGTTGACGGCTTGACGGAACAGCTGGCACCCGCTCCCCCGCCGGAGTCGACCGAAAAGACTACGACCCCGCCGAAGCCTCGACGCACCGGTGGCACGAAGACGCCAGGCAAGACGACGCTCGTGGGAGGCGCCCACCTTCCCCCGAGCAGTGCGCCGAACCCCATGGCTGACCTCATGTTTGCGCCCATGGACCTCTCCAGCGTCAGCCTCACCTCAACCTTCAAAGGTCACACGATGAGCATCGCCAATGTGTGCCTGCACCCCACCAAGCCCATCGCCGTCACCGTCTCGGACGACAAAACTTGGAAAATGTGGCACCTGCCCGCGGGAGACCTCATCATGTGCGGCGAGGGACACAAGGGGTGGGTCTCCGGCGTGGATTTCCACCCGAAGGTAAGAATACTAGGAATAGTAATATTGTATTATAGTATTTTAACTACATGACAGTAATTAAGCTGATAAGGAGAGAATGCTTTTGCTCTCATAATAAGAACTGACACATTACCTTACGTAAAATTTGCCTCTGCTGGGAAGGGGGTTCGATGAGCTCGAGCATCTGAAGCTACTGTCTACTGCTTTCTCCTATTTTATGTAAGTGGTCCTAAGGCGTCAGGAGCTACTTGAAGCTCACGAGTTAGTTCTGTTCGAGGATGTGGCCCGATTTTGATAAGTTTATATGCACACGAACGAGATTTCGATTCTGTTCGCGATTAGACAAAGCAATTTGTGGCACCTTCAGTAATTATCTTAAGGCGTGTTGTTCGGTATGTGGAACCTTTTTAGCGTGTTTTAGTGTGGAACCTCAGCATCATCACGCGGCTCGTTTGTATTAGACCGATCTTAGTATATAATCGGTATAAATTTGTGTACAATTTACAGAAGAGCTTTCTTAGCATTTTATCGCCCCGAATAGTCGTTCTTCGCCGAAATCGTTTTCTAGTCTGTTACTCTTTGACGTCTTGCATCTGTCATTGCACACTGCCGATTTGAAACATACATGGAAACTTGTTTGAGATTGAAATATAATCGTCTTCAGTGTATTTTGATTGCTGCTTCCCGGGTAAATGCCTTCTAGAGATGAAGCTCAAGTCGTTGATTGTCAACTTTCTTTCATATATGACTATTTGATATCAGTTTTTGGGGAGCCAATTTTCAGCAGAAACCATCGAAGTAGCGATGTGAGTCAGTAAGTTAAAATTAGTTGTTGGAATTCGTCGCTTCATATTCTTGTGCTGAGAAACGTTGTGGTGGGACTGCTGTTTCCCGCGCGCAGGGCACTTTCTTGGCGACGTCCGGCGGCGACTGTACCGTGAAGATATGGGACTTCGCGAAACAGGCGTGTGTGGCGACGTACACGGACCACAACCAAGCGGTGTGGGCCACTTCCTTTCATCACACCGGCGACTTTTTGGCCTCCTGTTCGCTCGACCACGCGATCCGAGTATGGGATGTCACGGTCGGCAAGTGCCGCTCCTCACTGCGGGGGCACGTTGACAGCGTGAATGAGGTAAACTCGCCCTTTTCCTCACATCAGACACGCACGGGCCCCTTTCCATGTCGTATTGTTCTCGTGATACTCAGTTTATGTTGTTTATTTTCGTAGTCTCGGGACATTTGGTAATGCGACTCCATGTTTGACTGGGGCAGCCTTTAGTTGTGTATTTGGTCAAGCGAAGCGGGCGTGCTGTCATTTGATGCGATTTATGGTCGACTGTCGATAGCAGTTCAGCACAATGATTCATAAAACCTGCCGTCGATGTGACTGCGCTGCTGCTTGATTCGAAAACCACTGTCGTGAAAATCGGCGGAGTCGCGTGGACGTACGTCGTAGTGACAGCTGGTGTTGTCTTGTTGTCCTCCTTCCCCTCGCAAAACACACACACGGGCGCCCTTCCGTGTCGCGTTATTCCCTATGAACCCGATTCGTGTTGCAGTACCACAATGTGGAGTTGAATTTTCGTGATGCATCTGGTCAGGCCAAGCGGACGTGCGACTATCCGATGCGATTTGTGGTCGGCTATATGTCTATGAAACTTAAGCACAATAGTTCATCCTTGTCGACATCGATGTGTCCTTCATGTCGCCATCGATGTGACTGTGCTGTTTCTTGATAATGAAACTGTCGAGGAATTGTTGTGCGGAATCTCGCGCACGTGTGACAGTTGTAGTGAGAGCTGTTGTTGTCTTTGTTTGCGGTCACAGGTATGCTGGCAGCCGTACAGTAACGCCATATGCAGCGGCTCTTCCGACAAGACGGTCTCCCTCTGGGACGCTCGCACCGGCCTGTGCACGCAGACGTTGTACGGCCACCAGAACAGCGTGAACCACGTGGCGTTTGACCTGAAGGGCGAGGTCGTGGCATCGACGGACGCGGACGGAGTGGTGAAGCTATGGGACACGCGGATGGTGGCTGAGCTCGGCACGTTGAACTGCGAGGATACGACCGCCAACAAGTGCTCCTTCGATCGCAGCGGCGCCATTCTTGCTGTCGCCTGTGACGACACAACCATCAAGATGTTCTCCACCGACACGGGTGAGCTACTTACTGACCTGCAGGGTCACGAGGACGCAGCGCAGGCGGCCGTGTTCGACAAGGGCGGAAAGTTTATCATATCCTGTGGTTCCGATTGTACCTTTCGGATATGGCAGTGAAGGGGGTGTACAACTCGGAAGGTCTGAGTTTCCCCCCTTTATGCAACTGTCAGCAATTTGAATGTGACCACCTCATTGGGACCACCATACATATCAACAATGTAATTCACATCTCCGGACAATATTCAAGTTTGTGTTAATTCCATGAAGCAGATGTACGATCATCCAAAGAAATAAAGAAAGCAAACAGAGCATAAGAGTGCTGGGAAGAAAGCAATGCTCCATTCGACCGTGCAGCGAATTTTTTTCTTTGTAACGGGATTCCGGCACGCGAAGGGTACACCGGCAACAGCAGCTCGTCGACGAATTGATTCGACACGCTACGTAGGTAAACAACTGGGATATCCCGCAGATGTGATTGCATTTCTTGAGAACACAGCCGTGTCGAGCGAAACGAGTCGATTCCGAAGGGTCATAATGATATCTCTAGACCATGCGAACATTGCTATTTTGCTAGGTCGGCGTTGGGCACCAATTGCATAAGCCTCGCGTAACATGATTATTTCGGGGTAGTCTCGGGGACCATCATTGATGCAAGCAAGGTGATAATTGATGGCAAATGTATCGGCGTTATTAACTTCTTCTCTACCGTCGGTTTTTTTTTTTTTGCGCCGCCGTGATATAGGATTGGCAAGTAAACCCGCACCGGCATCCTCTACGCGCGGCAATTTCCAAGCACGAATGAGAGTGTCATGTTAAGGCAAACCTTGATTTCATACTAGGTCATGCTCCCGGCTAGGCGAAGCCCGTGTGAGTGCACAACGTACCATTGCTCGAGAACCGTACCATCGTGTACTTTCCCCACGTTAGGAAATTGTTGAAGTTTCACCAACTAAAAACCTTCCCATAACATGCAAACAGCAATGAATGCATTACCGGCATTGACCAAGAAAGGTTTGCCCTACGTACCCGTCCGCGCGTCGGCCCATTCGAGTACTGCGAGCAGGTGTAAGGCCCATTTCACGGAGCAAAACAATTCGGGAGCGAGATACATGAACTGCAAAGAAAGCATTGTGAGGGAGTGCATGGCGCCATAACTGCACAAACCTCCCATTCCATCTAGAATGAATGGCGCCATGAAGGGAAGGGGGGACACCGCCTAAAACCAATTCAGTTATATCTTCATGTGAGGTAGCTAACTAACGTACGAAGTCCTTAAACTAAAGAGTTAGTGTTCCCAAAATACCACGCTGGCACTTCCAACGCGGGCACTCAAGCAAGGGATGCATGTTCTATAGATTCACGCACATCCCCGCCTCATGCACGACAACGTTGGAGGATACGTTCAAGCATGGTAGAATGCGGGCATGAAGACGGGTTGTGGGAAATACACGCGTACGAAATTTAGCCATAATATGCAACCATGTAACGGCCCCCGCGTGAATGCCGCTCTTGAATACCGGAGAAAATGCAAGGCAAATTAAAAAAGTTGTCCGCGGAAAGTTGATATGTCCCGCGGATAGTTACACATATTATCCCTTTTCCCGAACAATGCCGCAATCACGTGCACGATGGCCCACCCACCCAAAAAGACCAAGAGCGACCCGTCGACCGCGGACGCGCCACACCGCCAGCAATCTACCGTCAATGCACACCAACTCCTCCATGTGCGCCGGTCACCCAAAGCCATAATGATTCCCACGGGTTCATGTACATGCACCCCGAAAGCAGTTGAAATAAATTCCGGTTGTGTATGTGGTGATTTTGTTTTTGCAATGCCACGTGCATCTCCTAAGTTATTTAGCGCACTCACACAATCTCCCGTTCTCACCCCGCTGCTCAGCAAACCACAACACCCATTGCACACAACACCAAATCTCTCCAAGCTTTGGCGACTAGCATGTGTCATGTATGTATGCTAGAGGTAGGCGCTCGCCTACGGCGCAACGGCGGCGGCCCCGGAAGCGGGTGCGCTCGCAAGCCCGTCTGCACTCACCCCACCTCCTCATGGTGGCGTTGCTAACCCTATAGCCGTGCCATGCATGGCACCGTCGGGGGCTAGGTGGGGTGAATCCGGTAGTTGTGATCCGCGCGATCTTAAGTTTTCGAGAAGCCTCGGTACGGAGGGCTTTTGAAAGATGTATCTCTACACCGGCGCCGAAATCTCCCGCTCGGGCAGTCTGATATTACTTTTCAAGGTTGGATACTGCGTGGATACTCATGCTCAGGGAGCGGGACATGTGTCTCATGAAGCGTTTTGCGGCGAGGAGGGTACGGGCGGATGTGAGTCGGAAGGCGGGCGTGAAAGATGGCGGCGGACTGCCGGGGAGCAACACCATGAAAGGGCGCTCGATGGACGACGACGAGCATTGTGGATGTCGAGCCTCCCATAAGGGAGAGACATGACGCGAAGCAAGCCGCACGAGAATCGCAAGCGGAGGAGCGGCACGGTCTAGCGGCGGGGGGGGCTTAAGATCGACCGCCACCAGAAAACTCGGTACGGCGGGTTTTCGATGAAATGTTTCCGCACACGAAATATTTTCCGGACATCGCCTCGATCCCTATGCCCGACCCCCTCCCCCCCCCCCCCCCCCTCACCAGTCGGAACCGAATCATCAACATTACTGCCTCGTGTAGTGTGCTTAAGGCTATCGCGACGGCACATCGCCTATAAAGGCGCCACCTTGACAACGTAAACCACCGGGGGAGGGTACGGACGGACTCAACGCGATCAAACATGTAATAGAAAACAAACGGAGGACCGGGGACATGAGAAAATCTGGCGTGGCGGCGAGATCGCCAACCGCTCACCGTATGAAGCAGTTGATTTCCATTCCTTTACAACCACCGAAGGGACGCCTTTGCTTAGAGGCTAGCTGCGACGGGAGGAGTAGGAGTTATCTCGGACGAGGGCGTGCATGGATTGAGACGGGACTGTCGACGACCTGAGTCACGGGTTCTTTTGCTTGCCTTTTCCCCCACCCCCCTCGGAGCGACCGGAGTCGCACACTAGTAAAGTTCATGTAAGCATGTTTCGAAAAGCGCAGGCTACCCAACTTGGTTGATCAGCGCCTTCGGAGCGGCTTGAGAAGGCTGCGCATCGCGGAGAATAGCGACACATCATTTTTAATACTTGTATGCAACAAAACACGCACGAGCCGTGAGTATTACGGGTACGAGTGTGGTGTTTCTGCAAATGGAGAGGTTGGAATATGTGGTTATTCACGGCGTAAACCCAAACCCTAAGAGACCCAGATGGATGTACGGGTCCGCCTAGAGATGGCAGGCGTTACCTCGGTATTGCTATGAACAACTTCCAATTGCGCAACTCAAAAACCAATGAGTCAGTTTGGCTCTCTAGCTAAGTCCTAGCACAAATCAATGCTTCTGTTGCAAGTGGGAGTGCAAATGAAGATAGGTCGAGGATGTATTTTGCTAAGCGCTAATCATTAAATGTAAATGAAAAGAGAAATTGAAACACTGTATCTTATTACCTCCCTCCACAACACTAGGCTTAAATATGCGTGGACTAGCTAGCTCCCGCCTGTTCTCGCATGCTCCTCGTGCCTTGCGTTAGGGATCTTGTAACGGTGTGAGCATACTAGCGACGTTAAATGTCTCCTTCGGGAACGAAACCATACATGAGTAATGTATAGTATGTTATATTAACTACGCGTGATGTAAGTTCCAAGAGGTATTTGCAGTACAATATTGTACAATGTCTTCAAGTTGCTGCATTGGCGACGTAACCGCGGTACGTTATTCCCATGGAAAAGTACGATTCTGATTAGTTACGAGTACATATGCAATGTACTGAAATGTATTGTTACATTATAATACTCGTCACGCATGTGTGCATTAATTGTATCAAAGACGGTTAGCAGCGTCATGTCCGAAAGGCCCTAGGTGCGGATTGTTTACGGCTGGCACTTTTCCCGCCGCGCCAGATTTTCTCATGTCCTCGGTTCGTCTCCGTATGTTTCCAACAAATGTATGATTGGGATGAGTCCGCCCAGACTTCCGCAACTATTTAGTTTTGCATGCGGATAGAACGAGTAGTGTGCACCTAAGGACCTTAGAGCAGTGGGACATCCATACTACTGTTGGATGGATTGCATGGTAAAGCGCATGACGAGGGGTTTGGTGTTTCTTTGCAGCCCGGCCCAGTATCCGGATTGGTTTGCCCGCCACGTCAACGATGTGCAGTTTTCCGGGCTTTAGATGCAGTCGACTAACACGTTAATCCTGAACCCGCTTAAGCCGGGCAACCTTGTTGATAAGCAATTTGCTACTAGCTGAAACAATTACACTTTATGCCCTCTCACATTTTAACGATGCTTGATGTCTAAAGCTTAAAGGCTCCGCAGTGAGCTATGCGAAGCGCCCATCCCGCTTTTCAAATTTCCTAAAAGCGTAACTGTCTTAACTTTCACTATCGCAATAACCTCTTCCTCTACCATACACCCGAGCTCTTGTTACTGCGACGCTAGCCGTTGCTCTATGAGCTGCTGCGCCTGCGTCCGAATGTGCGCCTCCATCGCCCCAACCGCCATGATTGCAGGTGGGGGGCTCCGCTTCTTGAAGCGGTTGGAGCCCCTATCACGCACACGTGAGTTCGCCTCGGCCAAATCTCCCCCTAGGTCATCCGATGCGGTGCTGCTTCTTATAGGGACTTGAAAGCCAACGGCAAAAGGAGCATTGGCAGTGGCATGATGTTGAGTTTTCAGACGAGACGGCACGGCGGAACCCCCCCACCGGACATAAGGGCGAATTGACATAATGCAAAAACACCTCCCCGCGCCCGCTAGCGCCACAAACGCTTACCCATTTTGCTTGTCCTAGCTTCTTTCACATGGTTGTTGTCGAATTGCGAAGCATGCGTTTGGATGTTAAATCACACGTTGTCGCAATGCGCGTGCCATATTTTAAGAATTGCGTCGGCGCGGTGCCGGAGGGAGCACAAAATCGACTCGGGGTTACTTTGGGATCCCGAATTTGTGTACACATATCCCGGGAATTATTGTAGCCGCTCAAACCCCATGCTCGCGCTTGAAAGCCTCCATCCAACCGGCATCCCCTGACCTTGACATGTCGTCTCAACTCCGTTCACGGATACAAACCCTTTAAAAGCTTAAGTGATGGGCACGTCGACCGATGCCACCGGTCCCATCCAAATACCTACGCTCATGACTACCTACCTCTGCAGATACAACCCGATCCGACAACTCATAGCGACATAACCGTCAATTAAGTAGTGTCGGCCCCATATCATCAGCCCCGCCTTATTGTGGCACCCGCCGTGCCTACTCACCGCCCTTGACGGTAGACTCCGATCGCTATTACATAGTCTCAGCTAACGACCTATTCCCAACCCCTCAATTCGATTGTAAAGTCATTGCCCGAGTCGACAAGCCCCCGTATCGACTCTCTCACTTGCTTGATCAACCCTTTATGCCAACCGCTCCTGGTCCCCGACTAATCACAGCGGAATGGCAGCCCCAACCCCAACCACCGATGAGCAGACTGAAAATATGAACTTTACGAACGACACCCATGTTCCAACCCCGGCTACTCATGTCCTTGCGATGAACCCCGGGGATCAAGCCGATATGGTAACAAGCCTAGCGCAATCTCCACAAGTCGCCACCGTCCCCAACCCCCGGGATGACCTCGTGGGCGGCCGCCGTCGACATGCCCCCTCCGATATCGATCCACCCCACCTACCCTACTATGCGACAACACAGACTTCGCTGATAATACCCGGATCCCTTTAATATGGTACGCGGATTCCCACGCTCCCTCGCGCGCAAGCTCACCTCCCCGTCACTTGCGAGGTCTCCGAAGCCTTGTAATATGATTCGGGGGTCCTCAAAATTCACAAGATGGCAAAGGCCGCGATTCCGCTCAAACTTGGAGCAAAGATCCCACTACTAAGAGGAATATCGAAAACACGTCAAAGCGCATGGGCATCATTCTAACATTCACACGTGCTGAGAGCCCGGCCCCCAAGACAGCGCACATGGGCGTCGCCGGACCTACCCCCCGCCTCACGATTGGCAATGCTCCAAGCATTATCGGACGCCGAGCCGCAGCCAAGGAACTATTACACCGACTAAACCACCCTTACGCCATAGCCAACATATTGCTCGACGAGGACGGAGACCCGTATATCATACCTCCATCTGGAGCGCTCCATCCGCACCCCGACGACGCGGGAAAGGATGTATGCACATCATATATATACGGATGTCCGGCCCCGAAGAGGAGTTCACGGGCAATTGAACTACCCAACGAAAAAATCCTCGAGTCCTCACTTTAGGCCTCACCCACCTATGGGACGACGGAAACGGCACCCAATCCGTCGTCGACAAGACGTGGGCAGCCCATCGCAATACGATGATGAGTAAAGACAAATTCCGCCCATTGCCCAAGCATGCAATCTATCTTTTCGTCAACACATACACCTTCACACACATGCACGCCTTCGAGCCACGGGACGTCTCCAAGCCCTCCCACTCTTGTGTCGTCGCCCGCGTGGAAATGGTAACCGCCAATATCAAGCACGCACATTGCTAAATTAATGTACTAACTAGTGGACACCTTTACTGGGTCTTCCCCACTGGTAGCCGCCAACCCATAATGTAATATGACATGTAATGTGACAGACACCATGAGCTAATTTACGGCTTATATATTTAATGTTTCTTTGTCAGAGTATGGCTACTCAGTGTCATCAATAGCCCGCATCGCGTCCATTTCATCACCATTCAAAATTTACGGGAAGATTTACCCATAAAATATATGACGACTATGGGATTTGAACCCATGCCCTTCCGGACTGGAACCTTACTCCAGCGCCTTAGACCGCTCGGCCAAATCGTCATGCCAAGCTGAAGAATTGTAACAATTTAAACTAATTTAATTCTACACAGCGATTACACCCACCAAATCGGTTGTGCAAGTCATAATCTAACTGACCGAATAGTTGAATTACGGCAAGCAAGACTCTACAGCCGTACCGTACCTAAAATATAGATAATATATAAAATGGATTACAAGATGATCAACATGAGCACGGTGAAAAAAGGTTAGGGTTTCCCTCCATGGCGCTTGTCTCCTACCTGTACACGGTTTAAGGCCGGTTCTTTGGTGAGCTTTGCCACCACTCGCGAAAGTAGATGAGATTTTAACCTGAGCATGAACATGAAAAAAGGGAGGGGCAACAAAAGGGCATGAGTGACGCGAGGATCACGGAATCCAAAGCACGGCAAAAGGAAGCACTACATTGTGCACAAACTTAGCAGATAAAACTAAGGGGACTCCTAGGCAACGCTGAGAGTGCAACATGTGGAGGCGACAAGCGGCGCCTCACGCGCCGCTCGAGGAAGCACGGGGACGCTTGCGGCCCGTGGCGCGTGTGAAGAGCGCCGTGGCAGGAGAAGGCATTCCAGCCGAGGAAGAAGCGGCCTCCACACCGTCCGCGGCGGTGGTCATGAAATATATAAAGAAGAAATAAAGAGGAAATATCACTGATAGTCAAAGTAAACGCGGTGTTTTTTTATTTATACACAGAGCTAAATACCGCTGCCAGACCAGCAGACGGGCAGCTTTTATTGAATGAAACATTTCTTTACTTTTAGAAGAGCAGTGGAAACCACAAATGAAAAGGGGCTGCCGTTCTCGCCCACCTCGTGACATCTTGGTCATGTGATGTTATTAGTAAGTTCTAGTGCCGTACTCCCTGCCGTTATTTTTGCTAGCGACTAGCGACGGAACCGTTTCTTTCAACTGGGCGGCGGGCGAGAGAGGAGACGCCAGTTCCGTCTGACAGCTGTCACACTCGACAGGCGGTGAGAACTTTATCAAGTTGAAGAACTACCGTCCGAACGAGCGGTCTACTGCCATTTTCAACATCCAGCGAGAAGGTGACAACCCTACAGCTTCCTCAGTAGAGAAGACGAGTTATTATCGTGTTTACAGCTGCTACTCGGTCACCCCGGCAGATTTGATCCGCCGGTCGAAGCCACAGCCCACGGGCCGTGTGCCGCGCGTAAAATTGGGTCAAAAAATGGTTAAAATCATCAATTCAGGACAATAAGCTCTAGAGTCAAATAAATATATACACAATTTTAGAAGGAATATACTTGCACACTAATACCGCAGTATTCAGTCCGCTGTATCCAGTTTTATTCTTTGCCACCCTCAACAGTCTGACTATTTGCTGATCGCCTGCGCGGCGTGTCTAAAGTGGCGGGTTGCCGTACCCCAGTTGGTATAGCAAGAACATCCTGGGGCATCATATGTAGTAGGATGGAGGTGTCGAGTGAGGAGTGTGATGTGTCAGCTGCAAGCAAACATTCGCCGAGCAAAGTGGGGCCAGGTGGTGGTGGTGGGCTGGGGAGCGTTGGTGGCGACCACGGCCTTCTTAATATTCGGCTTTGGCTGCCGAGCGGCTTCTTCCGCTGCTTCCAGCAGTTGAAGCGCCTCGCTGCGGCCACCTGAATAGGCGAGGTCCTTTGGAGAGCGGCCTTGCCGATCGCGTGCATCGCATCGAACACCAGCCGCGAGAAGCTGGCGTAGCACGGCAGGCCGTCCAAACTCGGCGGCGATGTGTAGCGCGACTCCGCCGTCGGTGTCCGCCATCTCAGCGGATGCACCGGACGACAACAGCAAGCGCACCACAGCCACCCGGGACCACCGGGCTGCCCAGTGCAGCGCGGTCTCACCACAACGATCAACCGTATTGGGGTCAACGCCAAAGGCGAGTAGCGCCGATACTACGCTGGTGTGGCCGTTTCCCGCTGACAAGTGCATCGCCGTCCAACCCTCCATCGTCGACGCCGTAACATCTGCGCCGAGTTGATACAGCGCCTCGACGGCGTCCAGGTTGCCTACCTCCGCGGCGCGTAGCAACGCTGTCTTTCCAAAAACATCCGCAGCCTCGAGCTCCGCTCCCTCGCGCACCAGCTTACCCACGGCGGTAGCCATGGATCCGCGGCCTTTGTTGCCCTCCACCGCCAGGTGTAGCGGCCGGCGGTCCCAACCCATCGCGTACTGGCACTTGTTTACGTAGACGACAACGCAGGGTTGTTGAGTATCTATATGTACCGGCACACCGCCAGGGAAGGAGCTCAGGAGGCGTTACTGGAGAACAAAAGCACGGGAGCACGGGATGACATCCACAACGGGGCCGACGATATGCTTCTATGTTAGCGAAATAGAAGATGAGACGTTAAAAAAATGATCGCCGGCGTCGACGCTATGCCGCGTTGCCATGGGCGGTGGAAACTATGCGCCGCTGTTGTACTCGCTACAGCACACGAGCCCGTCAGCCGTAACGGCCGTTCACACGGCATCAAACTACAGGTGTAAAGGCCGCTACGTACTGAAATAAACAGCTGTATCCGTTCCGATGTGACATACTGCCAGCTTGGATGCGTCGGTTTACAGCAGCACAGGATTTTAAAGTACAGGTATCGCGACGGGTACTGCGGATTTCTCAGTATACGCGGCGCACGACAGCGAGCCAATTGTCGTCGTAGTGGCGTGATCGGGTCACAGATGCCTTCATATCATCGTGTTTTTTTAGGGTTTAGCCGTCTGGGGTATAGCATCATGTATGTATCGCGCCTCATCGAAAAAAATCTTACAAAAAGAATTGAGCAGTGGCGGCCACCAATATAAGCAAAACGAAGAAAAGAGGAAAAAACCGAGGATCATCAAGAAGGCGCGCGCCTCAACGACAGATGATCCTCATGTGATCCTTATTGTGTCATCATCGCGACTCAAAAATTGCAGCGCAATATATATTATTCATGTCCATCAGCAAACGACAGTACTGGTACTGGTACTGGTACTGGTACTAGTTAATAACCGGTACGTGCCTGTCCTGCCGCCATTCATCCGCGCTATTTACATGATAAGGAATTGCTTACAAGAAGAACCAGATGAGCACGGACAGGGAAAGTGGGAGGGGAAACAAGAGGGCAAGAGTGACAAGAGGATCACGGAATCCAAAGCACAGCAAAAGGAAAGCACTACATTGTGCATAAACCTAGCAGATTATACTAAGGAAACTCTTAAGCCGCGCCGAGAATGCAACACTTGGAGGCGACAAGCGGCGCCTCACGCGCCGCTCGAGGAAGGACCGACACTTATCAACACTTATTTACATGATAAGTGTTGATCTATTGTACATTTTTTGTTCGCAAGGGTCACTGGACCCCGGGCCGGTACGTACGCTAATTGAGGGAACCGGGAAGGAGGGATGCGTGAGCTCTGCTCGCGCTAAGGTAGAAGGTGGACGCCCTTTGTGTGTCGACGCGTCATATAGGGGTAACACATATCCGTGTTTTTACCATTGTGACATGCATTATTTGCTAGCGGTTAGAATTTCTAACGTCGTGGCAACGCCCGACTATTCTCGCTCCAAGTGAAATTTAAACATCTGTATTTTCAATATGACCATTCATAAAGTAGGGGGGAGCTACTTCTGCCATGTTGTCGCCTTTGGGCGGGTTGAACGCATGTCGCCCACCCCAAGGTGGCATCCAACCGAAGATGCACCTCTTTGCTCGTCATGCAAGACTATCGGATCGACGTAGTTTAGAACTACGCTCGACTCGGTTGACCACCCGCCGAAGTATTTTATCTTACGTAGCGTATCTCCGACGTTGCAGGCGGTTGTCGCTGCTACTTTCCGTAAGGAGTTCAGGAGTGCGCCGTGAAGCTAAGTCATGTTGGGGGGTGTAGCCGGAGCGTTGTCGTAACCTCGCGTAACCATCATGTGAGCATGTTAGCTGTCCATTTGCGTGGGCTTTTGACAAGTCGATTGCCCAACGCGATGCTGGGTATTTTTCGCCATACACCTTGCGTCGAGTTGAATCGAAGAACATTAATACACAAATTACTTATGCGTGTACGTTCCCCAATAGGTGGCACAATAGTTTGCGCTGTGGTCATATGCCGCGTTGTCCCTTTATCGTACGATGGTCCAGGCGACTCTCGTCCTCCTTAGAAGCGACGGGATCCTTGGTTAAGCAATCGACGCATGCTCCACCGCGGCTTCAAAAATACATTACTACTAATGCCGTACATACTTGAAGCAATCGTATTTTTTCGCATGTTGGGCTGACATGTAGCGCCTTACACGTTGTCACCTCGGTGAGCTGAATTCGTAGGGCTTGGGCCATGCGTAGGGCTTGAACGACTATGGATGCGGGCATATGTTCGCGCACCAGTGTTTCGTCAATCGTGAGATGTGAAGCGGGAAGTCTCTTTCTCACCTTGGTGACAAGGTCGCCAAGGGTAACCATTTCAAGTCTGTGGCCCTTGAAGAAACCGTTGACCGCTGAAAAGTAAGGTTGCAAACTCGATGCATTGACGATTCCGAGTTGGCCTAGCCATTTGACGTATCTCGCCATGTGCGCCGGTGTAGCAGCGAGTGGCGTTAGCATATGTTCGTCGCATGAGTCGAAGTTCCGGCGGATAGTACTCCTGATGATGTTGGTGTGTTGGGTGCCCATGCTGCGGATGGAAGGGCTAGGGTCTTGGCTCCGAATACATATGAACCCAAAATCTTGGTCATGTACGGCTTCATCGTCTCGATCCACGGGTTAGTGTTTGCGGTGACTTGCACTTTGTACTTGGGCCAAGCTGCTGGTCGGGAATCCTTGTCTCGCGGTGTACTCCCGTAAAAAGCGATAGAGTTACGCTCACAACGCCTCGTCTTAGATAAAGCCATGCCCGGAGGGAACTCGGAATATAGTGACGGCCCAACGAAAACTGCTTGTTGTACCGCATAGCGCCCGACGCCCGGGTTGGAACAAGTTGTGACGGGGAGGGACGAGAAGTTCTTCGTCGACTATCTCGGTAAGCGCTAGGTGTCATACCTTGCATGTTCATATAGGGGCGGATATTGTAGCCACGGAGCAGCTATGTAAGAGCTTATGGGCGAGGTTGGGTAGGATGGGCCACGGGGGATTTGACCAATTGTTTTATCTGCGCTAGTCGGTGTCTGGTAGTTGTAGATAGCCCACGGCTTCGCACATCGGGTCTCGCCATCATGCGGTGCAAACGGGTAGACTCGTGTTCAATGCATGCGCGAAGCGGTCGACATAGTATCTGCCAAATCTTGCGCCTAGTTCCGAAAATAGCGCCATGTCTTCCGGTCGTCGTTCTTAAGGTATCGGCTGAGCCTGTCTGCTCATACATTGACTGCCGATCGAAGGCAGCGCGCGCTTAGCTTGATGCGGTTGGTGTTGACTAGGCACCATACACGCCGTAGTTCCTCCATCATCACGGGTGACAGCGAGGTTAGGCTTGTCGGATTGCGATATACCACCCGGATGTGTTAGCACTAGCATCCCGTTGCATAGTACTTATGTACAAGGTAGCTATTTGTCATTCTAGTACTTAGTGTTATCCTATTAGCGGTACTCTATTCCCTATTAGTGGCGGTCGGCCGGCCTTGCCGGTGCCTTCGCCGGCCGCCATCTCTCTCCTCCCACTTCTCTAGTCACCACAGCCGGCCCCCTTGTGGGGCCGGCACGACCTCCGTGTAACTATCCGTTCCCAACTCTAACAGGTTATGGGCCCTCCACCAAGTTACACTATAGAAGAGCGTGTGTAAAGCGCTCGGCGCCACGCTAGTCCTACCTACTCCCACGTAAAAAAGAGTAGAGCGTGTGTAAAGCGCTCGGCGCCACGCTAGTAATTCATCGTCCCACCGACCCCACGCTTCGCTTTCGAGCTGGTTGTCCGCGACTGTCCTACCATCTCCCACGTAAAAAGGAGAAGAGCGTGTGTAAAGCGCCCGGCGCCACGTTCGCCCCACCCAACTTTCAGTCTCACTTATCCTTTCGGTACTTTAATTAGTACTCTTATTGTTTTTTCCCGAGGCAATGCCGCAACGCCCACCTTACTTAGCGAGAAGCTTAACTTTCCCACGGCGAAAGGAGGGAGTCAACACGAGCGCCCGTCTATGTTTTTTGCGTGCCTACACGCTCCTAACGGCCTTGTTGGTTGTGCTTCTTCCTCGCCGGTCGCTCTCATGCGTCGGCTAATTCCCCCGTGGACAGTTTTTCCCGCTACATGTCAGAGTAGTACATTACGCAGTACATTTGGAACTGCTTCATATCGGCAACTCGCCGGTAGCGGCACGTTCTTGTGAGCGCATGTCGCTACACCTACCCGGCCGGAGACACACGCTACAAGCACTACACCTTCTACCAAGATGACACCTTCCTCAACGCAAGCTAGGACGACGTCAAGACCTCGGCTACCTTGAGGGGGGGTGTTAGCACTAGCATCCCGTTGCATAGTACTTATGTACAAGGTAGCTATTTGTCATTCTAGAACTTAGTGTTATCCTATTAGCGGTACTCTATTCCCTATTAGTGGCGGTCGGCCGGCCTTGCCGGTGCCTTCGCCGGCCGCCATCTCTCTCCTCTCACTTCTCTAGTCACCACAGCCGGCCCCCTTGTGGGGCCGGCACGACTTCCGTGCAACTATCCGTTCCCAACTCTAACAACTCTAACTATCCGTCTTAGTGTATGATGCCGTTGCGGCCGGCCAATTGTGTCAAGAACTCTCGACGGCGTGACGGACGGCCTTTAACTACTTCCATGTAATGTGTTGTTGTTCGTCCTCTGCGATCCAAAATCCGCGGGACTTTAGACGTTCGTTGAGTACCGCAACTCGTCCGCTCTCCAAGATGTCCGTGTGTAAGATTGGTCCCGATGGGCTTGTGAATAGGCTTGCCTTTAGGCTGACATGGCACTTGTGTCTCCCATTGTAGATCTCGGCGCAACTGCGGTGTGAGCCGGACGCCCCTTCCCCCTTTCTCTCCGACGACGGAGTGAAGTTTGCGAAGGAAGAAACTCGCGATTAGGATCGCCAAGAAAAGATATTACGCTTGTCCCGCTAGTATTTGCATGTCCGTCTTGACGGGAAGCCATCGTGCATTACTTGTAGCGCGTCCAATTAGGTGTCTTGCTTGTTGCGCGATCTTGTGGAGTTTCTCTTCTTGAGCGTAAGAAAAACATGACGCTGTGTCGATGTCGGTTCCTATGTGGTGGCCCGCTTGCGTTGGTTGACGTCCTTGGTTGGGTGGCGCAAGAGGCCCGTGCGGTCCGTGAGGTTAGACAACCGTTGAAGTAAGGAGATCGCCTCCTCCTATGTAGACGCAAATAGTAATAAATCGTCGATGTAGGGTGGAATTCGAGCTCCGCGCCATTTTGTTCGTCCCAGGTAGGTCGTAATGCAGTCTATCGGTGTTGGACATGATAGTTCTCGGTCCGGCGAGCGTAGAAGAATGACAAAGGTTAAAGGCACATTGCAAAAGTAAATCGGGGATAAGGATCACCCCATAAGTAGACGTGCGAGTCGGTAGAGCTGTGCGCGCACGTATACAATGAAGCAGTCGCGGTCCGCTGGATTGATGCCGAAAGTCTATCTTGTAGGTCGAAACTGAACATGAAGTCCCCCTTGCGCGTAAGGTTTTTCATTCCAAGTAGTGTCGCCATCTGTAGTCACAACAAGTATTTCACACATATTATTTGTTGGGCGGTCGTAAGTCGCAGGTTACCCGCTAGTCATTGCCGGCTTGGGCACTAGGAAGAGTCTTGATACATAGATGTCGCAGGTATACGGCTCACAAGTCCCGAATTGTACGAAGAGCGCTAGCTCACAGTCTGCGAACTCTAAATGAGCGAGGCTTGCGTCTAATAACGACACTCCCTAGTTGAATCGTGGGGGTGGGCGGCTGCTTTGGAGCGGAATAGGATCCCCCTCCCAGATCCAATGTAAGGTTTGCACGCTCGCGGCAACATTCTCCCACTCGCGCCATCTCCATCGCACGCGATGTCGCATGTTGTCAAAGGCTAGGCTGCTCGAACATGCGCAGCGGTGCACACCATCAGCCCTATGCCTCGGGCAAGGGTTTCTTATGTTGACTTGTTTTGTCCTTCTCGCGCTTGTCGCGCTTACCTTTCTCCTTCTGATCCTTGTCCTTAAGACTCTTGTCCGACCGCGGGGTCACTTTGTCGGGGTGGCGCCCACCGGCGCCGCCGAGGCGGCGGCCCCAGAGGGGGGTGCGTTCCCATGCCCGTCGGCACTAACCCCCACCTCCTCGTGTTGGGCCTTGGTAAACCTTTAGCCGTGCCATGCGTGGCACGGTTGGGGGCTAGGCGGGGTGAAATCCGGCGGCTGCGGTCCGCGGATCGGCAGCTATCCGGAATAGCTTAATACGGAGAGCTTTTAAAAATATTACTTGCACACCAACGGCAAGATCTCCAGCTCAGCTAGTCCGTTATTTCTTTTCAAGGTTCAATACTCCCTGCATACTCTCGTGTACACGGGCGGGACCCGTATACTAGGGGTCGTTTGGCGGCGACGGGGGTACGGACGGATCTGAGTTGTCGGCGGGCGTTGGAGCTGGCGGTAGACACTTGGGGCGCAACGTTTGGGTAGGGCGCTCGCTGACGGGCGACCATCCATGTGGGACTCGAGTCTCCCCTTGGGGGCGAGGCGAGAGACAACGTAGGCCGGAGGAGGGTCGCAGCCGGAGGAGCGACACGGTATGACGGCGGAGGTCCATAGGATCAACCGCCGCCGCAAAAACCCGGTATGGGGGGGTTTCGAATAAATATTTCCTTACCCACCCTCTTTCGCGGAGCGGCGACTCTATCCATGTGTTCGACCAACCCCTCCCCTATTCGGTATACAATTATCGATAGGCTGCCTCAAGCACTGTGCCTAGGGTTATCGTAACGGAACATTGCTAGTATAGGCGGCCCGCTAACAACGTAAACCACCGGGGGAGGGTACAGCCGGCCATAGCCCGATCATACACGTGTTATAAAACAAACGGCGAAGGACACTGGACATGATAAAAACTATGGCACGGAGGCAAGACCGCCGGGCGGACACTGTCTAAAAAATAACACATATGCCTAAGATTCCGTACATGCCTAAAATTCTCTTAGGAGTTTCTTCTTCCCAACCCTAGAAGGAGGACGGAAGATAAGGCTAGGTGGCTAGCTGCATTTTATATTTCATGAATGCATGCAAACATAGCTTGTTTGCGTGTATGTTTTAGACGGTATCGCAACTGCCATTTGACTAGAGGTTGAGATTAGTGGTTCACGGTCTAACCCCAACTTATGAGTCCTAATTTGGCATAGCAGGGAGAGCCCATAGACAACAACCGGTTTCACCCGGTATCGCTTTTGACAATTTTTTTTTAATTTCATATCACTTGCAGGGGTCGCTTCCTTCGCCTCGGCCGAGCGTTGGTTGCTTTAATATTTGAGCCACTTGAGCTTTCGCGGCCGCGTGCCCGCGTGGAGACTGTCTTTGATTCGTTTGTTTTCCAGGGCTGCGAGGAGTCCGTCGACGCCGTAGATGCTTCGGTCGGCCGCTTGGGTGTCGAAGAACCGGGAGTAGACGAGGCCCTCGGCGACTCTCTCTCCTCTACCTTCTTGCCCTTGAATTGTCGAGTGTAGGTAAGTCTCGACTCGACGGCATGCGTGACAGCCTTGTGTGTTCGAATGGCCGCGACGTAAACGTCTCGAGATTGCGTTTTTTTCACTGCGGTAGAGGTAGTCGAAAAAATCGCCGCCATAATTATTTCGAGCACCGCGTTTGCGGATGAAGAGTAAACCCCATAGCATGCTAGGTGTCCATGCTCGTTGTGGGAGGAAGTTCGTTTTTCCTCTCTTAGGAACTTGCATGTCCCGTCATGTCGAGGTGTCCTAATTCCCGGGGTAGAGGCATTTCCCGACATGCCGAAATGTCGTTGAGCGCTCTAGGGATTAGGTCGAATCTGTCGCGCGGGTCGATATACGTGGTCTTGCTCGAGCTAGAATATACAGGCGTGGCGTACTCGTGCACGCTCCCACCCTCAGATCCGACGTCGGTATGTATTGACGGAATGTTATTATGCTTGTTAGGGATTCGCTGTTTTGTCCGATCGCCATCTACCTTCAAAAGCAGCTCGTTAACAAGATTATACAAGTTGTCAAACTGCCATGCAAATGGTGGCGCTCTTATGTCACCATTGTTGTCCCATATTAGGTATATGTGTTCTTGTAGATTGTCTGCCATAGTTATCGTGTGAGATGTTTCGATAGTAGCTACACCGTGCGTCAGTAGAGATCTTCACCTTGGTGTACTTTGAGAGTCTAGACCCCGTTGCGTGAGGTGTGCTCCCGCAAAGGCAGAAGGTGGGCGATCTCTATGTCGCGGCGCGTCATATAGAGGTTACGTATGTCTGTGTTTCTATCATTGCAACATGCGTAATCTATCGGTTAGGATCTATAGCGTCGTGGCATTGCCCGAATTTCTCGCCGCAGCTGTGGTTCAAACCTCTAAAATATCAATATGACCAATTATTTATGTACTTCTACGTGCGACTGCTACTTAGCAAATGATAGAACACTAAGCTACGTACGCAAAACAACGAACACCAAGGTACGCGTACAACGACTCTAAATTGCAAAGAGCTTCAAAGGCCATACATGATATTTGTGCATTAGATGGCGTAGGCTACTTGGATGTGTAAGTGAGGGTTCAATGTGAGTCATATATTGGCTTGTAGCTCTTTGTTCGTTTCTCTACTTGTGTTGCTTTGTGCCGTTTCCCGGGATAGGTGCGCAAGGAATTCTTGCAACGCGCGTCTCGGTTGTTCTGCATAGCACGCTTGCTTCGCACCAAGATTCACGAGAAGATGGTTCGTCTACCAAAATTATGGTAGATAGATTAAGGCATGTTACGTTATGACGCTTTACCAATTCCAACCATTAGTTGCCTACCATAAACAGAATTTGAACAATGCATTTGAATTGCTAATACATCGCGAATACAATTTAACTGTTTATTGTGTGTAAGTACATACTATGTACCCTATCAGCTCGTCTTACCGCATTTGCATGGTTCCCGCTTGAAGTAGAAGGGTTTTATCCGTGTTCGGTTATTTGAACTCGCGAGCGGCTAAGCGTGCCAACGTTGCTAGCGAGAGTAGAGCAAGGGGCAAGGGGGGAAGAGCTAAAATCTAGCGTCTCTCAAAAACTCTCACGCGGTCGCCGCCGGGTTGCCGCCTACGTAGGCCGCGAGTATACGGTAACTAACTTGACAATATGATGAAATAACATGACATTATGTTTTATAGTAGGTACCGGTTTTACGGCTGCCGGCTTATGGCGTACCCAATACTGCCACATAGGTCTTAGGAATAGGGTTTTACGTCGAAGGTCTCCATGTCCATATGCTTACATATCCCTCCGTAGGACTACTAATGGACACATATGTACGCTAGACTCCGGGGGAGTCTTGGCCCTCCACCTATAGGTGTTCGCTATAGGTGTTCGCCGCTCAGTCGCGATGCGATGCGATGGGTTCATATACACAATATGTTCCTATCGGGTACCGACTTTTGGCGGTACTTGGATAAGGCGTACAGCTCCGTTCCGGGAAGCGGCGGTTCTATCCCCCTTAATGCCATTCCGTGTGTCCATGGATTAACAGGTTATGGGCCCTCCGCATTTACTGCGGGATTTACTAGGGCACCGGCCGGAGTTTATCCATTAAGGGGAAGTGTTTACATATCTCTCCGTAGGACTACTAATGGACACATATGTACGCTAGGCTCCGGGGGAGTCTTGGCCCTCCACCTACAGGTGTTCGCTATAGGTGTTCGCCGCTCAGTCGCGATGCGATGCGATGGGTTCATATACACAATATGTTCCTATCGGGTACGGACTTTTGGCGGTACTTGGATAAGGCGTACATCTCCGTTCCGGGAAGCGGCGGTTCTATCCCCCTTCATGCCATTCCGTGTGTACATGGATTAACACCATCCTCTCTATTCTTCTGGTAGCAATTGTACTGCTATGTGTGGCAGTCTGCCATTCATAACTAATGTCACAAATCAATATGAACACATTGAAGATGTTGTTGTTTGTTTAATAACAATCAATATGTAGTTAAAAAGAGAAAACGAAACGATATATGTCTTCTCCCTCCATTGGAATTCAGTTGGCTAACTAGATATGCTTAGTTAGCTCCCGTCAGTTCTCGCATGCTCCACGTAGCTTCACGTAAGGCTCTCTCGTAATGGTCGTCGATAAGCCATCCGACTAAGCCATCATTTCTCGGGAAATCATATACCATAGTGTCTTGCATCATATGCGTAACTACCTAAGCGTATTGTACTTAACGAGAGGTAATATTTAAGCAAAAACCCAACTTTTTTCTTTACATCCGGTATCATAGACCGGGGAACATACTTGTAAAGTACTGATTTTCTACACATACAAGCTCTATGAGGGTGTCATCGCCGCTCCGACCTGCGCGATGGCACTCCCTCACACGCAGCCTTCTCGCCTCTCGTCGCCACCCGTTGACCCCCCCCCCCCCCCCCGGCCCCTACCATGCACTAGTCGCTTCTCCGTCCTCTCCTCGTCCTCGCCGAGTTCCCTCGACCTTCGTCTGCCCACTATCGACTCGAACCGAAGCGTCTCCGGTCCTCCCCGGGCAGCTCCCGGCGCCCATGTCTCTTTCAGAAGCACACGCATAAACAACACCAACATTACCAGCTCGCTGCACCGACATACCTCTTCCTTCGCCAAACCTTGTCCCTTACTCAAGTCTACCACCTGCCGGACTTTTGGCTCAAGCTACAACCATGTTGGAAAACGCTCGCTCCGCACGTCGACCTTAGCTTCTAGGATCCCGCGCACCCCTTCCTACCCGATATTGAAATTGATATTGTTTCCAACATGTACCGTATGCGCCGGTTTACACCAAATATCGTATGCGCTGGTTGCTGTCTCTCGGCCCTCCCAACTATGCTATCTAGGAAACTCACAAGTCAGGGCTAGACCGTTAACCACATGAATTCAACCTCTCCAAATGGTGACCGGGGGTTTTACTCCCCCCCCGGGGAGTGTGCTATGCGCGGTGATGACGGCGTGTAATCAGGGGCGTGCGAAGGTGCAGTGTGCGTGGGCGCGGCGAGAGGTCGTGCGGGATTTGATGCGGTATACAAGTAGGAGATGATGTAGCCATTGAACAATGTGCATGTGGAGCTGAGTAAGGATGCGAGACGTGTCGAGTCGTGCTTTGGAGATGAGCTTGTCAGGAGGGTCGGTGCGGAGGGTGAGTAGAGAGGTGAGACTTGTGATGGTGGATGAGTGCGGTGTACCCGTGCAACTCATGACGATGGGGAGGATGTCGACTTCGGTACCTAGCGAGTGGCTGCGGATGGCATTTGCGAGGGGTGTGTATTTGGCACTAATCAATTGGGCAGTTTGGGAGAGGTTGTGGTCCGTGCAGTACTTCCACTCCCCTATCTGAATCTTTTTCATTGATGAGTATCGGCGGCGACCGTTTGTGTGACCGACGAATCGAGGTTCGAGGAGGCGGATAAGGTCGGGTTTGTGCGCCGGCGGTCGTAGAGCGGGGGGGGGGGGGGGGGGGGGGTCTCAAGGGGGAGAATGGCGGGGCACGAGGTTAGGGAGTCGGGCGAGAGACCTTCGTCAGCAGCAACAAGGCGGGTGGGCATGTGGGTGGGGTGAGGGGGGTGACAGTCAAGAGGGGTGTGGGTGGGTGTGGGGGATGTGAATGACTTGATGTGTTTGTTACAACGGCAGTGATGGTCTCCCATCGACCGCCGTTTTGGCGTTCCATGAGGGAGAGTAGGAGTTGCAGCGCGCTGTTGTGGCGGTCATGTCTTAGCCTAGACATGGTGGGGCAGTTACCGGCCATGTGGCCGTTGTTGGTGAATTGGCCACACATGGCGCAGCGCATGGTGGGGTTGTGTGTGAGCAGGCGGGTGCTGTGGACTCCCCACATGAATTCTTGCTTGTGGGTGAATTGGATGTTGGTGAGTGTTGTGTGCTTTTTGTGGAAAGTGAAGTCGGCGCCGTCCTCCGCCGCGCGGGCGAGGAGGCCCCCGTGTTTGGATGTTTGTGAGAGGGGTGTGCTAGTGTGTTTGGTGCTGTGGGTGTGAGCGTCAGTTTTGAGGTTTGTGTATCTGTAGGGCATGGGTTCCCCTAGGGTTTGTGGAATGAGGGTGTATGGCCAGGTCCAGTGGCCTATCGACACGTCTGAACATGTGGTGTATGTTGTGTCGGGTGGGTGTCCGTATGCAACTTGGTTAGCTAGTGTGTCTGCGAGGTCGTTTCCTAGTGAGTGGTTGCGTGCTTTAATTTTGCCGAGGTGTGTGCGGATGCCCACGTTGCAGCGGGTCTTGAGGGTGTGTGTGATGGAAAGGAGCGTTTCGCGGTGGATATTGTGTGTGTAAGCGGATGGGCAGTTCAAGTAGCCTTGTATGAGGCGGGGGAAGCACGCATTGTATGTAAGGAGGTGGGTGTAGCCTAGTTGGAGGCCTATGTCTATGCCTGCTAATTCAGCGCGGTTGGTGGTGTGTGAGGGAGGGGTAGAGGTCACTATAATTTGATGCGGGTGTCCGAGGCGGGGTGGGTGGCGGTTGCTCCTAGGGGGAGGTGCCTCCCTTCTTGGAGCCGTCTGTGTATACGAAGTCGTCCTGCCAATTCCATGCAAGATTTCCTTTGGTCGGGGAGTATGTTAGTGTCGTGCGTTCCAAGAGGGGATAAGTAAGGGGGTGGGAGGGGTTGGGGGGGGAGATGGTAGATGCCTGCGGAGTGGGGTGAGTAGGAGTCGAAGAGGTGTGGAGGTGGGATGGTGATGGTGAGGTTGGGGAGGTGTGTATTGTACATTGACTCGAGTGTGTTGTGGAGGGCGGTCATGGCTGTGTGTGAGGGTAAGGTGGAGAGTGCGAGGGGTTTGGCGACGAGGTAGATGTCGACCATCCAGCGTGTGCCGAATGGGGTGGGGGTGGGGATGCCTCTGTGTTGGTCGGGGGGTAGGAAGGTGTTTGCGTCGTTGGGAAGGGTGTATAGGTGGTTGGTGTATGGGGAGTCGATGTATTTGGAATGTCGGTATGGTGTGTGTTCCCATCGGGGGAGTATGAGGATGGTGGCGCTAGGTGTGTGTGAGACTGTGAGGTGGGCGCTGGTGATTGTGTGTTCCATGGCGAGGCGCCTGCATTCGTGGTCGTATTCTGGGTTGGCGATGTTGGTGCCGTTCCATGTGTGTCCTACCCGATAGCTCTCACCGCCTTACCACCCACTAGTGCGCAAAACCCCCCACCTCCTCCTTCACAAAGACCGACCCACCCCTTAGGCTAAGCTTCCCTCCCACACCCACCTTGATCGGATCCTTCACGCACTGCCAGCCTACACCACGCCGTGCCTCACCCCTCACGTATCCCTAAGGCACCCCCCCGAACAAATCGTGTTCACCACCCGCATCACGTACTATGGACTAACCTGCCAACGCCGAGAACCAACCCACCCCGATGGATTGCAGTGACGAAACCCCCAGAGAGAAATCTACTTCCCCGACTTGCGCGGTAACTCCAAACCTGCCCGCGAAAGAAGCTCCCACCGAGGGTGGCCCTCTACATGTCGCACAGCCCACCCCCCTACATGGGCCTCAACAGTTCGCGTCCCCCCCCCCCCCCCCCCCCCGCCTCCGTTCCAATGACCCACCCCTTCCTCCGAACCCTCGACAACCTCTCCAACCGAGCTCGCCACATGAGCAACCCAGTCGTTCCCCGTCCAATCGATCAACCTCCGCACATAGATTTCACTGGAGAGGTCTCCGGCACCCACGCCACCGACCTAGTGGTACTCTAGCTAGACAAGCTCGCCCTTTTCATGGTCGCCCTCACATTAGCGGTCTCTACTACTAGCACTAAGAAGATTATCTAAGAGGTGAGCAAGCGATGGGGAGTCAAGCTCGTCCCATACAACGTGCGAATGTGTTCGAGGCCTGACCCCATTACCTCCCAGATCCCGGATGGACGCCGCAATTCCCTCCCTCACTACCGGCACGGTGATCATCTGCCTTAGTCGACGCGTGGTTGCTTAGGAGCTCCTACACCGGCAAAACCACTCATACGACCACACCCACGTCCTAACTGATCGCGAAGGCAACGCTTGCGAGACTTCCATATACGGGGAGACCCACCTAAACGACGTTGAGAAAGGCGGTCACTACGTCTTGATATCGCCTAAACAACTACAAAGCCAAGGATCTCCTTCGATCCGCCCTCGCCCACCTATGGGACGCCGGCTCAACACAACTCCAAGACGTCATTTAAAGCATGTATGCTGCAACAAGCGGAGTGTGGATGGAATATTAACATGCAACCACACTCCCGTACCCGAGCCATGTGGTCTACCCCCCCTCGACCCCGAGGCACCATTCGACGTGCTTTTGAACTACAAGACGTCTACAAGCCCTCTCGCCCCAGCTATGTCGAGCTCCTCACCGCGCAATACGCGCACTGCCCGATCAGCGCGCTAGAGTACATACTACTCGCCTTTCCAATGGGTGAGAGGTTCGCCTACTTACAGTGGGGCCCTTGCCCCCCCTACACAGCAAACAAACCGAATACATACCCACCGTCAACCGCTTGTTCTACCACTTGGCCTCGATTTCCGTATCGTGGAGACTTCCTACTTCACCAATTTCGTCCTACCCGCGGTTGACAAGATAGCTATTGCAGAAACTGACTCCCTCAACTACCACCTCGCCACTGCACGCGGACAAACTACCCTTCAAACCCTCCTTCCTTCCCTTACCGCGGCATGAGTCGGCGTCTCTACACCTCAGACAAAGGCTGCGCTTATCAACGACGGGCCGGGAAAAATTGTTGCCATCGCTGTGGGATCGGCGGAAGCCACCTTCACCGACATCCGTAAGGTGGTCATCAGCGTAACTTCATTCCTTTCTCTCCTATACATTTACGCCACTGACCCCATAAAAACTACCATTCATATCATGCCCGACCCGATAAACCCCGATTCCTCCGTATCTACCGTGTCCTAAAACCGACTCTAAAAGAAGGTGAAGTACTACCCACCAAGCCCGCCCCACGCACATCTTATTCTCTCAACCTCACCGATCCCGCTGCAGAACAAATCGCCGAGTCGACTTGGGCCCACTAGCGGGCTTTTTCCAAGAAAAACACATGCCCTACCCGCCACCACTACATCACGGAACGACACAAAATCGTATTCACCTCCGTCTCCCTAAACGCTCATGGCTCGAGCCTCATAGGGGTTTCGGCCAAACTCCTCACCCCGGTCGACCGATCTTCCTACCTCGCCTGCGCTATCCAAAAGCTACCCCGACTTCGAATAACTGCTCTCGCACGTCTTGAGGCACACCCAACATGCATCACCAATCTACCCAATGACCATGCCACATCTGACGACAACAAGGAACCGCCATGTATGACAAACCCGGATGATCAGCCCGTAGATATGGAGGTAGATACACACCCCCGGCCTCACCTACCCCCAACTCGCACTCATCCCCGACGAAGCACCGTGGTAACAACTTCGCTCTACCGAACGCCGTCCCCAAGATTCCCCGGCAGACTCACGTAAGACTGAAGACCACGGGAAGCGAATTAGCTCTGTCCGGCCCGCGCTCCGATCAGCCTCCCTTACCACCCGCCAGCGAATTGCGGAGGAATATGTAACCATGCTAGCCAAAGACCTCCTCTTGCTCCCCTCGTCCGGCGGAAAATGCACCGCCCAGACCCCGACTCTCGGTAATTCCTCCCGGCCCGTCCAACACCCTCCACATAGTACCGCCCCTTGCCCCCCCCCCTCCAGTTTCCGCCCCGGCGGACATATCTTCAGATGACATACCCCGCCGATCCATATCCGCACGACCCCCAACTGCCGCCCGCTCCGCAGGGGGAAGACTCGAAAAGATATCCGCGCCTTGACATGAGCGCATGTGGGAAATTCCAATGGTGGGACGTCTATGATTGCCTTAGCCGTTCTTTCCATGTGGCCGCGACCGGAGTGGGCGAGGGAAGAGAAGAGCAGGAGTAGGCAAGTCCCTTAGCAAGGCGATCGGAGTTAGCGACAACACTAGCTGTAGGGCTTTGTTTTCCGCGGTGGAGGGGGATTTTGAGGATTACAAAACGGGACTTTTCCGCTGAGCAGTGCATGATGCGGTGTATTCCATCTCCTCGCTCAACCGCAAGTTGATTACCCCCCATGCACGGCTTTAAATGACTTAGTCTCTAGCAGTATGAAGGAATAGGGATCCCGGCCTAAATTTGGATTTTAATTTCTCCCTATATGGTTTCTGCAAAAAGGCCCTTAGACAGCAACCGTACAACGGAGTAGTACTGCAAGTTGTAAATGTACTTTTACTTTCATAACGAGAGGCACATGTCGTACATACACAACAAATCGTGTCCTAGAGCTAAACAATGGTGAATGGAAATGTAAGTATATCCCTTCCGTGAAAAATATTGTAAATGAAATAACGAGTACACATACGGTGTTATGTAATGTATCATCACATGACAACAGTCATCACGCCCGTGCTCTCCCCCTCTAGACATATGGGAAGCCAAATGGAGAGCTGGCCGTTAGCGGCATGTATTGGACTGCAATCGCGAAGCTTCACTTGGACTCACGAATGCGCGCCGAGTGAGCGTGCATGAAGTCGATGTATGAAATGAGTATGGGCAAATGCGTGCCACGGGGGTGTCTCTTAAATGTCTTGTAACACCGTCGTACGGTGCTCGTCGCTCATTCGATGCTATATAAGTGGAGTGTTTTCATCGCTGAATTGCGTCATGAACAACAAATTTTTCGCTCGGTGTCCATTGAGATTCTTAATGCACACAACACAGATGTGCGAGGCATCGAACTCCTCGTCTTCGTCGTCGTCGGGTGTCGTTACAAACACATATGATCGAAGCGGAGCAATTGACAAGGGTCGTTGATTGTTGACGTGAAGCATTGGGTACAAGTGTACTTCATCCGGGAGTTTCAATTTATAACTTTTGTCCCGATACGCTCTTCATCACTATGAGGTTCCAAGCTGTCGTTTACATAGCTTCCATTTCGATTGTTCCCGCAAGTAGTGGTCATTTGTTATCACATGTCCTTGATGTCTTCGATCGAGTTGTGGCGCTTTTGACATTTCGCGACCAATGCGCTCCCGAAATATGTGACCATACCGCCCTTTATTCCGACTCTCTCTAGCGATGATGGCGGGGTTTTTCTCTACTAATGGTTTTTTTGACAGGTGGATTTCCAGGAATGCGTTTTTCCAATATTTCAAAAAACTTCAACGCATGCGATCGGTAATTCTATAAGTGACGGCTACTCTCGTCACTAGTCAACAATTGGGAATCCCCCATTATGGATAGCTTCATACCCAAAAAATCGACGCGGTATATTGACGTTCCGAAACCTACCGAAACGCAATAAAACGTACTGAAACGTACCGAAATGTACAAAATGTATCAGCAGAAAAAATCTTGTGTTGGTCGTCGTACCGTCGGATATGAGTTTCCCGGTATTCGCAATGGTTTTCCGCATTTTAAGCCATATGACACGTCCTAGTACATACTTATCTATACTACGTACTTATTTAAAACACTAGAGCTCTGAGACCTTGAACCTTACATATTTATTTAACAATACGATAAAGATAAATCTCTACTGAAACCCCCTCTCGCCC